>JBBELK010001097.1:0-113064 GCA_037783545.1 Henricia sp. BOLD:AAB3569 | reverse complement strand
TACAAAGGTACCGTTTTGCACAGGAAAAAGCATTGCTGTCAACACTTTAAGTCGGGTTTTTCTTGTCAACTCATGAAGTAAAATGTTAGGTCCCTGCAAATGATGTATTGAGCTTTAATCAGCCGTTTTGACCAAAAAACCTACTCAAATAAAAGATCAAGGCCGTTTTAAAGTAGCGTGTTCAGATTTTCCCAGAAAATGGATTTCGTTTTAACCTTTAAAAATCATATTAAATACCCTCCCAGGAGGCGTCACAAATATGATCTTGTCACGCTCCTTTAACTTCCCAATGCAATGATTATAAGAAAACGAAAAATGAAGTTCAATTTCAATGCATGTGCGCACGCACTTTAAGGGCTCCCTGTGCACAGAACTAGGGCCCTGCATGGCTATACCGTGGAATTAAGGCTCGGTTTTCCGTCCAGTTTACCAAGGGAACCAAACCTAACTAGGACGATGGATTCGCAACTGAAGGTGCTTTAAAATAAAAAAATTAAATAAAGGCAACTATTTTTTGGATACAAAAATTCAATTATATTACATTCAATTGTATTATGCACCTATCAATTGTTTACACCCCCTCCCCCGCGCTGCCCCACCCCTTAGGCGGGGGTTTAGTCACGTTTTTCGTGCCCCAGGTTGCGGATTTTGACCTATTGAAATACGCGCATGTTTTTGCACCCGGGGTGGGGATTTTTTGTGACTTAAATTTTGCTCCAGAGGTGGGGAATTTGTCACGCGAAAAGTAACAATCCCTACCTCTTAGGTGGGGTAGTTCGGGAGGGGGGCGGAGGGGTAGGAGAAACAATTGATAGGTGCATTAGTTCGGTGCTATCCTAATTTCGCAGTTATATTTGGTGGCGCTCTGTCATGACTGTGGTGGGCGTGTAAGGACAACTGAGAGGGCGCTATAGCAAATGTATGGTTAGACTGGTTCCCGTCCACATATTCCATACAGGAGAATATAAGGACAGGTAAAGGGCGCTTCATTTTGATCTGTAATTGGTCGTCTTTGCGCGTGCGCATTGTGTTTTTTATATTTAAAAATTGGCTAAGCCCTTTGCTTTAGGCAATGTACTTTATTTACATAATTGGATATGTTCGACACGCACGGCCAAGTTACAAAGGTCAATGCAAAATCCACGCACTTACTAAACAAATTAAAATAATAATAACCACGTGACGGGCAGAATTCTGCCCGTCATGGCTGCCCTTTACCGATCCCTATATTTTCGCAATAAGCGAACCAATCTATAGGGATCGGGAACCAATCTAATGTATGGTTGGAGAATAAGAAGTGTCTAGATTGGTTCCCGATCCCTATATATTGGTTTGCTTATTGTGAAATATAGGGATCGGTAAAGGGCAGCCATGACGGGCAGAATTCTGCCCGTCACGTGGTTATAATTGTTTATTTATTTTTAGTAAGTGCGCAGATTTTTGTAACTTGGCCGTGCGTGTCGAACATATCAACATATGTAAATAGAGTACATTGCCTAAAGCAAAGGGCTTGGCCAATTTTAAATATAAAAAACACAATGCGCACGCGCACAGACGACCAATTACAGATCAAGATGAAGCGCCCTTTACCTGTCATTATATTCTCCTGTGTGGAATATGTGGACGGGAACCAGTCTAAAGAAGTGTCGAGTTCAAATTTCCGGGTTAAAAAACCGGGTCTGTGGGCTTGCAACTCTGGGAACTGTTGGTGAGAGAAAGGGTGGAAAGCGTGTTATTTATGGGAACGTATAGGGTGTTCTTTTTCCAAAAAAGGGGACGGCCAATTTTCTCCATTGCAATGAACAACAGCATGGTTTGTTTACACACGTGCTTTCCTATGGCCCTATATGGTCTGGTACCTTGAAACTCCCCATAGATTTGCGCGCATGTAAACAAACCGTGATATCATTAAATTTCGGGTCTATTACGTAACGGAGAGAAGCAATGACGTCATGAAGTACACCCAAAGGCAATGACAAGCGGACCTCGGGATCAAGATTGGGGTAGGGCCCACCCCACCCCACTCCACTCCTCCCCAACACTACTGCACCCTAGCCAACAGGATAATTTTCGTGCAGGATAATTTTCGTGTAGGATAATTTTCGTGTATGACGCCACAGCAGTACAATGAGATGACCACAAGAGGGCGGGCTATCTTTGCATTAACCGATTAACCATTAATCTGGCTGTTCCGTTGCATGCAGTTTGCAGGAAAAATGTAAAGAAAAGTATTTTGCTGTTTAATAGAATCATCGGGAAAAAAGCAACCACTGTGCAGAATTCTGGAGATTCTAGGGACTTCCATGGTATGTTTTTAAATTCAATGTTTAAAGGTGACATATCAGATTGGTGAACGGGCGGCATTTTGATCGTGCAGGCATGGTCAATATTTCGCCATGGACAATAAAACTTTATCAGCTGCTAAAAGTGATTTATTACGTCCCAAAGTAAACGTCAGAAAATCATTTTTAGCCTTCTAAAAGTAACCTGGACCATGCTAATAGTGGCCTTTTTTCAGTGCCTGTATGTTAATATGCGAAAAATTAAAGATTGTTCCATCGGCTGAAATCATTTAATTTGCCCTATCCTGTCTTATAGGTTGGTACATTCCGACTGACGTCAGATTGTTTCAAAAACAGTGCAGTATACAACATAGGCTCAAGATTTTAATTCTGTCAAATATTTGACTCTTAAAGGCCCTGTAGATAATCTGTTTTTGAGCGATTCTGTGAATAAAACCATTATAAATCAAAATAAAGACATTAACAAACTCATCCGAAGAAATTTCAGCTTTGTCAAATGTACCACGTTTAAAAAAACATGACAATCCACGCAGTACACAGCACCCATGCATTTTGGACCACGTAGATGCGAACCAAAAATAAGTAAATCTTTGCAAACGATCTAAATAATTTCATCTTTACGGATTATTTTCTGGTAAAATTATATTATTTGAGCGGAAACCTTTGGGTAGTTGCTATTAATTCAATCTTTACTTTCAGAACTTTTCCCCTGTAAACTCGTCGATTACTTGTTGGGGTCATTGCAAATGATACACTGGCCTTCAAATCATGTTAATCAGTATTACTGTTGCAAGGAGAAGGATTTGGTCAAATGTGACCCGTTCCGCAAACATTAGTGTTGTCACAAAGGCTAAGTCGAGTTTTCGGAACCACGATCAGAAACACGTTTCTGACGTAATCACTGGTTCAACCAGTTGTCTGAGCCTCATCGCCCAATGCGTTGTTATTGGTCAAATTTATGAAGCGCCACCAACATGTTTCTGGTTATGTTAGCGAAAACTCGACCCAGACAACGCGACATCAGACTAATTTCTGCAAAGCGGTTCACAAATAATTTGTAAGTTGCACTTCTCTTGGCATCGCGGCTTCGTTGTCTTGATGTATTCTGGGATTATCTAGCAGTTTTAGGTGAGAACTGCAACGCTTTGTTTCAGACTGGCTTAAAAATACATGTATTCTAACTTCATCTGACGAAGATTGATCTGCATGTCAGAAAAATACTTATTTTGAGGAAACTAAAAAGATTGCGTCCGCCACGGGCGCATAGCGCCCTCTGCGGAGGAGATGCCGGAATCCAGCAAGGGGGCGCTACAACAAGTCAACGGTTGTTCTCACTGATATGTATACAATGCACTGTAGCGGCCTCCCTGTGTGAAGCAACCGTTCGCCATCTTGATACAGATCAACGATGTCTTTCCCAAAATGGTTATACATATGTTAACCAGGAATTTAGGGTTTTGAATGCGGTCGGTTTGCAACCAGCTTCGTGGTCTGGTTAGACTTGCAATCGAAGGTCCCTGGTTCGAATCTCAGCGTTGTTTGGGATTGTTTCGAAATTTCTCGGTTTCTTCTTTTGTTCTAATAGTGAGAGTAAGAGTTGTGACTATTTCCAAGATTGTCACTTGAGAAGTATCAGTCATTGGAAACTTAGTAGACTCTATGGGGTTGAACAATTGGGGTGTACCGCACGCTGCGGTGTAAAAAAAAAAAAAAAACACGCGTCCGGCTCGCGTAATTTTTTTTTCCAGGATGGTTAAGGGAAGATTGCTCCTGATTGGCCCTAACCACATGCATATATTGCATACTGAAGTGTTTTGTTGATTGCTGTCACTTAACACAACTTAACTGCGTGGTTCGAGAGTTAGACTATAGGGTCTTTCCTCAATTAATGAAGAAAAAAAACTACGAGAAAGGAGATTCGAACCCACAATCTCTCGATTAATAGTCCCACGTCTTAACCACTAGACTACCAAACAACTCGACAAACCCTTAAATTTTCTTTCTTATATCCCTTTTATTTAATAACTCTTGAGGGCGCTATATAGACAATATGAATATTCATTTACAATGCACCAATCAAAAGCAGAGAATATTCTCAATGGCCTTTACCATCCTGGGAAAAAAAATTACGCGTCCGGCTCTTGCTTTGTAAGAGTATATGGTGCCCTCTACAGAGAGTTCGACAACAAACGGCAGCTTCGAGTACGACTGTAGTTCCACCATTGGGTCCCTCCAAACTACGGCTAATGTTCTTCGAGTGACTCCAAATATGACTTATAAGTCATAAATATGACTTGTGCTAAGTGTTGTAGAAGGGACAAATAAAACTGACGGGGTGTCAGGTTTAATACATGCATGTTCGGTGTGGAGGCATCGAGTTGGAGTTGTCCATCCAGGGCGGATCCAGGAATTTTTCCAGGGGGGGTTTCGGCCCGTCAGATTTTGTTATATACATATATACATATATATAAAGTATGCAATCTATCACTTGTACATTGCTGAGTGATGCACTTACCTTATGATGGGGAAGACTTGTATATCGGGGAAAATAACCTCCTTGGATTTCTCTTGATTTTATTTTTAAGAGCAGGGGGGGGGGGGGGGGGGGGGGGGGGGGGTTCAAACCCTTCTACGCTTCGGTAGGAATGCGGTAAGAAACGTGAACAGCACGCCCCTCTTTGGAAAAATCACAAGAGGACGCTAAACACCATTGCGCGCGCTTCACACTGGTACTCCACGCTAAATCTATGTCCACAGAAGGTAAAATCGGAACAACTTCAGCAATGATGTTACCTTATTCAAACATTTCATGGATTTTTTAGGATGCAGAAAAAGTATGTTTAATACCGGGATTTTTTTTTTTTTTTACTAAGATGACCAGTGGTAAATAAGAATGAACAGGTGGACGATCAGCTGATCAATGTGGCCCCTTTGGTATAATTCACTCAGATTTCCTCCAAAAAAACATTTTTCCCCTTGGAAAAATGGGCAAAGTAACAAATATTTGCGTCAAATGTTATAACACCTCTCATTATGTCCCAAATTTTAATCACCCATTTGACAGAAGAAAAAAAACCTTAGTCAAACTGTCCAATGCAATGGATATATCTTTTTATATAAACAAAAAAAAACCGAAGATGAATTTATATAAATGTGTATGCACACACATTTATTTACTTTACAATGGCTCCCTCATGTAAACGAAACTTAGCCCCCGACTACCGTGGTATAATGGCTTCGTTGTCCGTGCAGTACTGTATAACCACGTGAAGCAGACTAAATAGAACAGCGGCTTCGCACAATTCCTTGAGAGTATGGACACAGTTTTTCATTGTTTTGTCGGAACGTATAGATGAGGTATACTGAGCTGACTTATACACATGTTAGTTTTTATCATGTTCATCCTTAAACACAAGTGGAGTTAACGTCTTTTTTCACAGTTTTGTTTGGTCATGTAATCTCTGTTTAAAGCACGAGGGAACCGTTCCTATGCAAATACACTGCTCAAAACAATTAAAGGCACAGGCTCGTCAGCAATGCGCGCCCGCCAAATTCGTGCTCGAAACGCGCAGCTCCATGCCTTTGCTATGGAGCTGCGTATTGCGTGGCACACAGTTGGCGGGCGCGCATTGCTGACGAGCCTGTGCCTTTAAGGGAGCAAGGTTTTTTATTTGTGGTTTTTTTTGCACTCAAATGAATCGCCAGCTACATTTCTATTTTGCTAAACACTCCCCAGATAATTTGGGTGAGTTTCAGATCATTCATGCATGCCCAAGGATTTTAGAGTTACAGCCTTGGAAACATTATTGTCTTGTCTATTTGTCCGTCTGTTTGTTCCTTATTGTAGTGTTCTTTTTTGGCTGTTCCAAATCACATGCTCTGGCTTATGTGAACAGCCACGTACTCTCATTCTCTTTCCCTTATGATATTGACCAACTTATTCTACCAATTGTATATCTAATGCCTTGTTTGTAAAATGTCTCGCTTTATTTGAGAGTGTGCGAAATAAATGTCATTGAAATTGAAATTTAAAAAATTGAAAATTTAAATTGACCACCTACAGCCCTACAACAAAAATAAGTTATTAAAAAAATCACTCCTCTTCGGCAGCAACCGTGCACGGTTGCTGCCGAAGAGGAGTGATTTGTTTAATACTTCAAAACATAGGTGGTCCAATAATTTGTTTTCCAAGGCTGTACGTTTTGTTAATACCATAATAAAAAGCCGATTTCGGGACATTGCGTTTTTTCTTCAAAGCGAAATGGGAAATCTTTTGCAGTTGTTGCAGTTTCTGTGTCTTCTTTTGGTGTTAATGGATGGGACTAGACGATTTTTAAGTGAACCGGGAGTAGCCAGAGTAGTTCAGCTATTGAAGGATGGTTCCACTCAGAGAGAGGCTGCCCAGAGGTTTGCTGCGCATGTCCAAAAGCGTGGTTGGATGTTTGTAGAGATGCTATCAGGAAACAGGGGGATATGCCATAAGACGAGGTCAAGGCCGCCAACGCTGTACTATTGCCAGAAAATACCGCTATTTGGTGAATTCTGACAGAGGTCTGTCACTGCCAGAAATCTGATTAGTGACCAGACAGCGAGGAACAGGCTCCGTGAGGAACGTATGAGAGCCAGAAGACCTGTCAGAGGTGTCATATCGACAGTACACCATCGTAGAGTCAGGCTGGATTTTAGTAGAAAACATAAACATTGGCAAATCGCTGACTGGGCAACTGCTATGTGCTGTTCTCAGATGACAGTCTGTTCACCGTATCACACAATGATGATCGTATGAGGATGTGGAGACGCCAAGAAGGACGGTTTGCATCATGTCATGTCGTCCAAACTGATGTATATGGTGGGGGTTTATTATGGTTTGGGCTGGCATCTGTTTAGGCAGTCGCACCGACCTATGAAGCCACATTAGTGCCACAAGTTACTTTCTTGCGGCCGAAAGTTTAATACGTTCAAACATCCCCAACCAATACACTTCGTGAAATACATACTGCCTATGGCACTAATAGGGCTTCATACCGACCTGTACCTTATTCGTCAAGGTGCCATAACTGGACTGAAGATCGTGATTAAATTCCTTGAACCAGTCGTACCACGATTTGCTGTTGTAGGAGAAGGGTTCGTTTTTATGGAGGATAATGCATGTCTCCACACTGCTCGTGTGTCGATGAACTTCCTTGAGGATAAGAGCACAGATGTTATAGATGCCCAGCTAGGTCACCGGATCTGAATTCCATAGAGTATTGTTGTGACTTGCTTGGGAGACGTGAACGAGCCCGTAACGAGCTCGTAACGAACCCGTAACCAGCTTCCAAGGACAGCAGATGACCTATAGGGACAGCCCTTGTTCATGGTAGAATTCACAGTATTCTCCGCCTGTAGTACAGCGTTGGCGGCTTTGACCTCGTATTCTGGCATATCCCCTGTCTCCCCCTAGCGACTCCGAAACGCCCAATCACGTTTCTCTCTCTGAGTGAAACCATCCTCCAATAGCTAAACTGCTCTGACTACTTCCGGTTCACTTAACAATTACCCAGCCCCATCCACTAACACATATCAATTGTTCCCCCCCCCCCCCCCTGCGCTGCCCCACCCCCTAGGTGGGGGTTTGGTCACGTTTTTCATGCCCCACGGTGGGGCATTTTACCCTTTTAAATAAAATGTTCTGTGCATTTGTATACAAGACGCGCATGTTTTGCACCCGAGGGTGCAAAACCTAAATGTTGCCCCAGGGGTGGGGATTTTGTCACGCAAAAAGTGACAATCCCCACCTCTTAGGTGGGGTAGCCCAGGGGGGGGGGGGGGGGGGGGGGGAACAATTGATAGGTGCATAAAGAAGACACAGAAACTAAGTACTGCGAAAGCTTCCCCATTTTGCTTTGGTGCATCCTCTTGCAACAGTACCCCTTTAACGCACTCCCCAACTCCTGCGTACAGTGGCCCTGTTGAAACCGGCCCCATTTCGCGGTGGAACAAGCGACAGAAATCTTGTCGCCTCTGCTGGACCAATCAGGACGCTTGGCAGTGCATTGCAGCACGATTGCAGGCATTCAAATGTAACGCGCGCAGATTGTAAACACCGTGCATGCATGTGATACATGTACTCGGTAATGCTGGCCGTTGTCCGCGTCGGCGATTGGCTGCTATTTAAAGCATACTGGGGAATCCGTTCCATTACATTCGTCAGCATGCTGAGTAAATTAAGATCGTCGTTTGAAAGTTTGGTAGGAATGGGACAGTCATAAGGAACGGAATCCAATACAATTTCTGGAAAGTATATAAATCGTTTATTTTCGGCATAACATGACCGAATTGATTAAAATACATCAAAATGACTCGGGCGTGAGTTGGCTTAAGACAACAGCCGGCTCACCCCACAGATTTGCGTGGATTTCCTCAGGGTATTGTAACGTCGCTTTGCAGAGTGGAAATTCCCTGAGATCTCAGGATGGCTTTGGTGGAGAAAAACTGCAATGTCTAGAAATTGGCTCAATTGGACTTTTATAGGGTGTTGACAAAACGTGGTGTATGGGTGTAGAGGGGCTATGGAAAGAGGTATTATCTTTGTTATCTGGCAGCTGCGCCCTACCTGGTAGGGTGGACGGGCACCACTGGACCTCATCCATCTCCTAAACCTTTCACGTGCTGGCTCCAAGCGCCACACCCCGGTACACCGCTTCAGCTAGCAGGCTAAACTACGTGAGGGAGTGGTGTCTATACATTGCACTGCTGGGCGGATGAGCTGCATCAGGCAACCAACGGTCAGGTCCACGTTTGAGTCATATGTAAAGGAGTATAAACCTTATAGATCAGGAGTGGAGCCCCGAAGGCGGACCAGTGACCCGAAAATACCGTTTCGGCAGCTCCTGCAGCCAAGCTGGTGCCAAGCGTCATGCTTTGCATTCCATTGGATTCCATCAGCAAGGCCGAGAGGGGGATTTCTGACGAATGGGCAACCCAGGATCTCCATGTATTTTTCCCAGGCTTGGGCCCTACAGAGGACACTCCAGCCTCACTTCAAAGCGAGGACACAACACGGAAGCTGACAGCCGATTGGCGTAGGGAATGGGGCCCCACTGGTCAACTTCGACGGTGGGAGGGACCATCGTGTCTCATTGGCCGACTACTGCCCGCCTTAAGCCGGGCAGCCCCCGGTCAGTAGGGTGTCGGCCCGCCAACGTCTGCCTGTTTCAGTGGGTGCCTGGAGCTTAGTGCACTGCTAAGCCACGACAAACGTCAAATTCCGCACCAGATAAACGTAACAAGATAACAAACAAGACTACAGCCATCCGACTTGCAAGCTGGAATGTACGCACCATGATTCATGTGCACGGGTATTTGTGGTGACCTTCGAGAGGTGGACAACACTAGGAAAACAGCCATAATTGACAGAGAGTTCACTAGACTCACTATCAGCATAGCTGGGCTCCAAGAAACCAGACTCGCTTCCAGCGGATCCTCAAAGAAGAGAATTTTACTTTCTTCTGGAAGGGCAGACAACCTGAGTAGCCCCGCCAGTATAGAGTTGGCTTTGCCATCAAGAGTAATCTCCTAGCTGCCATTGAGACTCCCTCAGTGGGCACTGAGCTCCTTCTGTCCGATCGTATCAGCACTGCTGCAGGTCATGTGAACATCCTTAGTGTATACGCACCCACCATCAGCGGCGTAGCTACGGGGGGCCCCCAGGTGCCCTGCCCCACGAACAAATCCCGATACATGCATTGCCCTGAAAAAGGCATGGAAAAGTGGGGGGGGGGGGGGGTGGTGGGGGATGATGTTTGAAAACGATAAACTTATCTGTAAGTGACAGGATGTCTGCTGGGAGCTTGTGCTGTATGCCCTGATTGAGATTGAAAAGGAATTATTTCGTGGTGGAACGGGAAGAGGTCACCCAGCCAACACCCCCCCCCCCCCGCCCCCCCCCCCCCCCCCCCCCCCGCTGAGCGATTTTGGCCTAGTCGGTCAAATTTGTTACGCCTTCTGAGCACACAAGAGCTGTCCAAACAAGCAGATACTCGCAGCGATCGGAAGTGCTCGGAGTACTACACAACGCATCACCAAACAGTGTGCCAACGACTACTGGCAGCAACAGTGTGAAGGAATCCAACGTTGTGGTGAGTCTGGAAATGTTCAATGCATCAAGAAGGCCCTTGGGCCTGTTGTGAACGGGGTCGCCACGTTGAAATCAGGGGAGATTAATACTGACAGTGTTGATCAGATGGCCACGAGACGGGTAGAACACTACGAAGAACTGCACTCCGCCATTCTCTGACTCTGCCCTCGGTGGTACTAAGTACCTGCCTGTACAGGGCTCGATGAATTGCCCACTGTGGAAGAGCTCAGCAAGGCCATTGACTCCCTCCCTAACGACAAAGCACCAGGTAGCGACAACATACCTCTCGAGGCCATTAGGCGCGGGAAACCTGCACTGCTTCAGCCACTTTACGAGCTACTCTGCCTCTGCTGGGACACTCTACAAGAACAAGCCAGGGTTATCGCAGTGGTTGCAATAACTACCGGGGGATCTCCCTCCTAAGTGTTGTTGGCAAGGTGTTTGCGCGCATCCTTCTGAACAAGCTGCAGGTACTTGCGGGTCGTGTTTACCCAGGACTCCAATGTGGCTTCAGAGCAGGCAGGTCGACGACTGACATGATCTTCTCCCTTCGCCAGATCCAGGAGAACAGCAGTGAGCAAGGTCGACCGCTCTACACGATGTTCATAGACCTCACCAAAGCCTTTGATCTGGTCAGCAGGAAGGGGCTATTTAAACTCCTTGAGAAGTCGGCTGTCCCCAAAACTCCGCAGCATGGTGATATCTTTTTATGAGAACAGGAATGGAACAGTGCTGTATGTTGGATCCTTCTCGGAACCCTTTCCCATCAACAGTGGTGAACAAGGCTGTGTATTGGCTCCGACTGTTTTTGGGAACTTCTTCTCTCTACACTCCTTTCGCAGTGGTTTGCGCGCCCGGTTTCGTCCGCTCCAACCACTGCTCAACTTCGCAATGTATCCTGCGAAGCGCGTGCGTGACGTCACCCAAGGCCAAGTGTGACCGGACCCACTTGGTCGGTCACGTTTATTATATAAAACCACTCTACCGCACAGTTCTTGCCAACACTCCCTAGTGGTTGTTCCTTTAGGTATTTTTGAAGGAACAATTGCTGGGGTAGTGGTGGCTGGACTGTGGCATTTCAATTGGGCACACTTGGCTTGGTGGAATGTGCCAGTTGTCATTTCTTTAACATTCTTCTGCTTGTTTGACCATGACTGTACACCAGGCATATAAGGGCGTTGTTTTGGCATTTCTGGCAGTTCTCTTGTCCTGACTGCCCCGTATAGTACTGCTGGTGCCACTCTCTTCGGAGTTCCACATCGTTAGCCGTAGTGCTGCCTTCCTCTACATAAAACAACATTTTTTGTAAGTGTATTTCACATTGTTTATCAAATGGTTATTTTAAGTCGACATTATTTGTTTTATTCGAAATTTATTTTGTCTCTTGCAGCAAGTAACTGAATGCTGCATGTCGACTGCCGTTTGTTTACCCTTCTTGCCATGTACACAAAATTATTAGCATTATTATGGCGTTAGGAAAAATATATATAAATAAAATATCAAATTCTTCAATTCAAAATTATTGACCTTTTCTCATTTTTACTCATTTGCGTTTCCTTTGCCACGCGCGCCCCCTGTTCCTTTCTTCATCCATTCTACCACTTGGTTACAATTGGCGTAGTCGGCAGGGGGGGCGTTTGCGAGGGAAATGCATGTGGATAAATGGGATATTTTAAATACTAAATGTATTTCGGAATTTAGAAAATTTATAATAAACGATACAAAACGGCAGTCGACAATTCTATTGCATCCTTGCTGATGATACTACTACTACTACTCGGTGACCGAGGGCTGGATGTTCCTTGATGCCGATGGATTTCAGGCAGGACTATACTGGAGATTCCTATATCTGCAGGCCGGCGTTGCCCTAGCAGCACTACGGTCGATATGACAGTTAAGTTAAAGGTTTATTAACCTTTCGGCAGTCAGGACGGGGGAACTCGTTTTAAAATAAAATGTAAATTTGTGTTATGTTAGATGTGTAGTATGGTAGTTGTGTATTGTATTTGTGTCGCGTTATTCGTTTTGTATATTTTAGTGAATGTGACATGTGTCTTTTTTTATCTTTTTTAAATAGATATTTGGGATGGCGGACTGCGGCTTTGACACGATTCGAACTCTGAGGGAGTGAGGTAAAACATACATGTATGGTGTACAGTCATATGGCATTTTATTTTATGTTAAATGTAATTTTATGAGATTGTTGATAATTTGTACATTTCAATATGGCTGAAGTATTTAAGGAAAATGAAAATTGTGCAAATTCTCTTTTTCCCACTGTGGCGCCTAAAATAGTTATTGGGGTGTCCGTGCATTAGTAGGTTTTACACATTCATTTGCAATATCACAGCAACATTGTATTTTATGCAATTCAATGCTTTTACCTGCACGGGTTTAAGTAACTACAACATTTGGTGTATTATCGCTATTTCGTCTTTAACCATTTGCTTGGGATTAGCAACCCCAGTTTGGTTTTGGACGTAATGGGATCTATTGATCCTGTGTTTGTGAGTACTGTTTCGTAGCCAGGTTTTAGTTTTGTACGAGACGTGGTATATATTTTTGTGTGTGATTCGTAAATGGGTTACATATAAGGAATATTTTTAAATACGAGCAACCAAAATTGTGATTACTGTTTTGAGCTTAGGTGACCCTGGCCAAATTGAGGGATAATTTTGTACCTTTTCCATTTTGAGGCAGACTCATTTTCTTCAGTGATATACTGGAGGTGGACTTTTTGGTATGTTTTCTCTCGACCGTTATCCACCTAGATAGCTCAAAACACATGGACTTTGTAGATAAAAGAAGTTTGAATTGTTTAAATTGAACCTTTTAAATTTTAGTGTCGTGCCAAAATACCTGAAATTATTGATGTATGTTCGAGTCTATTATTGTGATTGTTCTTGGGCTAATGAGGCAAATCCTCTTTATCTTCAGGTCATGCTGGGATAGTCCGTTTGAACGCCGTCACTTTATACTCCGCATTAGGGGTATTTATTCTCCGTATTAGGGGTAATTATTGACTTTAAAGATATGCATTGATTGTAATAAAGAATTGTGGTAGCTCACAGATTTTTAAGGTTTAAAAAAAACAAAATTAAAAATAGGGGTGAGTGTGACCGGACCCACTTGGTCGGTCACGTTTATTATATAAAACCACTCTACCGCACAGTTCTTGCCAACACTCCCTAGTGGTTGTTCCTTTAGGTATTTTTGAAGGAACAATTGCTGGGGTAGTGGTGGCTGGACTGTGGCATTTCAATTGGGCACACTTGGCTTGGTGGAATGTGCCAGTTGTCATTTCTTTAACATTCTTCTGCTTGTTTGACCATGACTGTACACCAGGCATATAAGGGCGTTGTTTTGGCATTTCTGGCAGTTCTCTTGTCCTGACTGCCCCGTATAGTACTGCTGGTGCCACTCTCTTCGGAGTTCCACATCGTTAGCCGTAGTGCTGCCTTCCTCTACATAAAACAACATTTTTTGTAAGTGTATTTCACATTGTTTATCAAATGGTTATTTTAAGTCGACAGTATTTGTTTTATTCGAAATTTATTTTGTCTCTTGCAGCAAGTAACTGAATGCTGCATGTCGACTGCCGTTTGTTTACCCTTCTTGCCATGTACACAAAATTATTAGCATTATTATGGCGTTAGGAAAAATATATATAAATAAAATATCAAATTCTTCAATTCAAAATTATTGACCTTTTCTCATTTTTACTCATTTGCGTTTCCTTTGCCACGCGCGCCCCCTGTTCCTTTCTTCATCCATTCTACCACTTGGTTACACAAGGATGGATAACACTTGACATGATTGGCCAGATTATGTCACCTGACGCAGTGAACATGTCACCTGATTGTCACGTCATTATTAGAACATTATTAAACCACCACCATATGCATCAGTTTGGACCACATTACATATGCTGCAAATCGTTCTTCGTGGCATTTCCACACCGTCCCTCACACGACCATCATTGTACGATACAGTGAACCTATTCTCATCTGGGAACAACACAGTTGCCCAGTCAGCGATCTGCCAATTTGGATGTGTTCTGCTAAACTCCAGCACATCTGACAGGTCTTCTGGCTCTCATACGTTGTTCACGGAGCCTGTTCCTCGCTGTCTGGTCACTAATTCGTGTCCCAGTGGCATGTTGAAGGTCACTTTGCAGATTTCTGGCAGTGACAGACCTTTGTCGTAGAGCATAATTCACAAAATATCGGTCTTTTCTGGCTGTAGTACAGCGTTGGGGCCTTGACCTCGTACTCGTCTTCTGGTATATTCCCCTGTCTCCTGATAACATCTCGACAAACATCCAACCATGCCTCTGGACACAGCAACCCTCTGGGAAACCTCCCTCTGAGTGGAACCATTCTCGAATAGATTACTGCTCTTGGCTACTTCCGGTTGACTTAAAAATCGTCTATTCCAATCCACTAACTCCAAAACAAGACACAGAAACTGCAATAACTGCAAAAGTTTTCCCATTTTGCTTTGATGGGGAAAATTGGCTTTTTCTTTCTAACATTCCTTTGTCATGCATGAATGAGTTCAAACTCGCCAAAATTATTTGGGGAGTGTTCAGCAAAGTAGAAATGTAGCTGGTGATTCATTTGTCTTTTAATGAGTGGGAAAACAACAACAACCCCTCCCCCCCAAAAAAAACCTAGACATTTATTAGCAAAACAAACCCAAAACACCTTGCTCCCTAATTGTTTTAAGGAGTGTACACTAGGGTTGGTTTGATGCCATACAGAGACGAATGGGGGTCCTCTGTGGGAGGGACGGCCAGTCGCGTGAGGTCACGTGACTGGTCATTGATTTTGAATGGCTAACGCGTGCGCATAACAACAGGGGGAAACACAAGGGGGCATTGTGTGATGCCGTCCACTCATCTGTACGTATTATGGGGGATAAGAATAGGTTCATTTGCGAAAGCACTTTAATCCATATCATCAATGGTCTAAATGACTGTTACACAGTACCGCCGATATTGTTTTGTCATCAGAGTAGAGCGTCTCATTCAAGGGCCACGCGGTCAAAAAATATGGCGATCGAAAGTGAATAATCCATTTCAGTAATAAAACTGCACGCCTAACTTTTGTTGCACAAGGGGGACACACTGCTCTCCCCGCCCCATGGACACTACCCGAGCTCCGAAGTTATCCTCCCCATCGCCAACTTGCGGCCACCAGATAGAAACCAATTTGGCGGTGAGGTTTAATATTCCTCAACTGGCTTCATACGAGAATTATTAATAACGACGAATAACCGGCCTTAATAACGGGACAGCAAGATTATGTGCGTTTGAGATTAAAACGGTTTTTATGACTGTGATAAATATCGGGCTAGAGCAGGCGGGCGCGGTCCGAAGTCCAGAGTAGCCTCCATATGTCGCTTTATTGCCCGCTCGCGGGCTGCCAAAGTTTGACATTCATCGCACTTTTAATACCGCCAATTCAGGCGTTTGAAAAGCAGACTCGAGCTCGGGTTTTTCTCTCTCTCTCTAAAACCCTTTCTATCTCTCTGATAGCGAAATGGTGACTTCGTGTTGTAGTGGATAAATCAAAGCTTATTGGGCCTGTTTATACAGGGCGTCAGATTGGAAATAGTGCCTCTACTTTTTGATTAATAATGAAACATTCGAGTGCGGCAGCCGCCTAATACGAAGAAGTGATAAGCGACTGTAGCGATATTGTTTGTTCGCTTCGGACAAAAGTTTTCTTTCCTCTCCCCTGCTCTGCCAGACGTTATTGCGTGAGTGTTTTGATTCTCTAAAGCCCATATGCGGGATTTCCAAACATCAAGAACCAGAGTTTTTTAATGTTTTCATTGCACTTACTTCTTTTTTTCCTTTTCCTTCTCCTATTTCCTTTTTTTCATTTTTCCTAAATCTCAGAGAACAAAAGGGAAATTTATAGATTTTTTGTTGACTTTTTAACATTATTTGAACCATTGCGTACATGTTCATGCGTACCGAAAATACAGAAAAAGTACTTTTTTTCTCGAATTTCAAAAATGACCAAAACTTTGTTGAAAATTACTTTCGAACGCTTAGGCATTATTTCACCGAAGTTACTAACTTGTGGAAAAAAAACAACAACATGTTTGTCATGCGACGACCAGAGAAAATACAATTTTGTAATTTTTATTATTATAATTTTGTTAAGTTTTATGTTTAATGTTGAAAACGGCAGTGAAAATGATTAAAGATAGATAACTGTGGTTGGAAGACTGCTACAAGCGCGTCGTCTGTCCACCCTTCCTGGTTCCCTGGCAATAAGCGAAATAAAAATAAAAAATAAAATTGAGCCATAATAGTCAGGGAAATTGTTTCCTTAATATGGAGGCGCCTTTGTTAAAAAAATTTGTGTGCACACTAATAAGTATAGCCATATTCAGTTATTGTTTTCTTATACAAAGATACCAACTCATTAAGAAGAATCATTTCAATATTGGTAATAAACAATCATCATCATGGCGGCATCAGCCGAGTTTCACGTCTGTGTCTCCAGTCCTCACGGTCATCCATGCAAGAAGCCAGCTCCGAGGTGTTGGCTACTCTAATGTCCCTTTTTAGGGTGTCAATTAAGGTAGTCCGAGGACGGCCGCGACCCCCACGGCCGTGAGAGGGCCCCCAAAGAATCAGCTCACTCGCGGGAAGATTTTTCTGTCTAAAGCAATATCCTGCAAGACCAAGTCTTGCAGGTAATACACAAGGTGTATCAAAAACACAGAGCTATATATAGGAACTAGAGTGAGCACTTATCACGTGACCCCGTGCCCTCAAGGGTGCGTGGACGCCATTTTGTTAGTGGGCAAAAAGTACGTGCTAATGTATTGACGACATGCGTATTTTCAGCTTTAATTTTATTTTAAGATTAATGCTTTTAGCGATAGGGGTGCAGAAAGATGTGGTTGCTAACTACAATCATCCTGACTGTCGGATCATTGTTTATATTTTATATTTTACTTTAAAAGATTGAAACTTTAGTTAGGCCAAACACTTTTCTTTCTCCATGGGCCAAACAACATTCAAAATCGTCGCCCGGGTAGTGTACAAGATTTGGGGAGTTGATCAGAATTTTTTTTAATGACTTATCTAGCATTAGAATGTGCAGATTTGATGGAAAAACTCTAAATTTGGAGTGGGAAAGTTTAAGATTTTGTGAGGAAACACTGGATTTTATTTTTCAGCATGCCTCATCTATTTTGCACACAAGGTCTGAAGCCACGATCAACTTCCTAGTTCTTTCCTGCTACGTCCCCCACTGCTTTTTGCGTGTGTAGGTAGAGCATTCGGGTATACTAGTACCTCAGCCATTAACTTGGGGGAAAGTAACACCCGTTTCATACAGGCGCACGATCGTTCCGATTAAAATTTTGTTTCAGACAGGCGTATGCGAGCCGCGCGCACACTTAAGATCGACGTCTGAAACCAAGTCGCTGTTCAGTCGTTCTGACTGACTGGAACAGTCGATCTTTCGACTTCTGGCGAACCAAGTCGCTCCAAATTGTTTCATACGTCGAACTTAATTCAAATTTCTGGGATAATTTAGTTCAGCGCGACCGTAAGGTGCAGGATTTCCCGGTGAAACCGACTGCCTGAGGGAAGAACTACCGTTCTACCGTTCACCATGCATTAAGTACATAGCATAACCTAGCATTTTCAAGAGAAAAACTGTATTTTTGTCATTTCTAACATCACGTTTCTAACAAAATTCGCACTTTTTGTAACATTATTATGCCATAATTAGTGGCAGAGGTGTACGTTTATACCTTCCTAGGTACAGTAGAAAAAGGTCACTCATGACTGGCGTTAAACAGCGAATAAATCATTTAAAAACCCATTTATAGCTGCCGCGCCGTTGACTGCAGTGGATACATCCGGGTATTTATCAATTATTTTGACCACTAACAAAATGGCGGACGCGGTCCCAGGGCGGCACGCCCGGGTACCGCGCACAGGCACGGGGTCACGTGATAAGTGCGCACTCTAGTTCTTATATATAGCTCCATGATCAAAAACAAAAGTATAGACACTCAGAAAATTGTTGACACATGAATACTATTAAAACTATGTTTTACCTATTGGGCATGGGGCGACAGTTTTTGTGTAAAAAAGCTATGTTAGGGCGACACGGTCTATTAGGGCGACAATTTGGTGTCGCCCTAATATTTTGGAGGTTAAAAACCATTTCTTTTAGGTCAAAAACCATTTTTTTAAGGTCAAAAACCATTTTTATTAGATCTAGAACCATTTTTCTTAGGTCTGCAACCATTTTTGGAAGCTTTGGGTAGAGAAATGTGGTGTCAATTTGAGTGATTCTTGCCGAAATTTCAGTGGTCTCTGGGGAAAGGTTTCCCGTAATGTCGCCCATTTATAGCATTCAGGGTTCTTATTAATATTCTTATTATTAATATTTTTTGAGATTTTGATACGACACTTTGCGAATGTTTGCGATCAAATTGCGACGTTTTACGATGCATCCCGATTGCTTTACGACTTTTTGCGATATTTTACGATCATATGCGATGCCATTACGATCGCTTGCTATTCTTTACAATTTTTGGCGACCTAGAAGCGATTCTCTGTTGCGGTTTCCTACAAATCATGACGATCACGTGAATTAATTACATCTTAAAAGCTCGTATTGAAATAGTGCTGAAGGATTGGTTAAGAACCTCCACGATGCATTAGGATTATTAACGACCTTGTTAAGACACATGACGACTTTATTACGATCTCTCACGGCCGGTTGCAAAGATACGACCGTTCACGAAATTTTTGAACATTCCAAAAAGTTCGCAATGACTTTGCGACCAACACGAATCATTACGAACGTTTAAGAATGTTTACGATAGTTTAAGAATGTTTACGATTGTCTTTACGAATGTTTACGAATGCCCTTACGAATGCTCACGATTCAAAATCGGAAAGGTTCGTATCAAAAATTGTAAAAGGGGCTTAAGCGTGCAAATCTGTGTGCAAAAAAGACGGTCACGTGGAGGACCGAGGGGCTAGCTAATTGAGGTGTCAAATTGACCTCTCATGCTCCTTGATCCTGTTTTGCATCTTCCATTTTTTCGCGCAAATTAATTTAACCTTTCTTTACAAAACTAGCCCCTGTCCATTCAGACGTGAAATGCCTAACGTGATCATGACATAAATAAAAGATTGAAACCCATGTCTACCAATATACGCATGAGCCAATATTCTAAACAAAAACGCCCCATAATTCATTTATATATAAACAATTTTTTGAGTGTCTACTTTTTGATAATACTCTGTATTAAGTAAGATTTTTCCTGTCAACTCGTTCAGCAAGATTTGGGATAATTATCAATCCTGTAATTAGCCTTATATTCAAGCTGTGGATATCACAAGAGGGTTTCTTGTCTTATTTTCTCCACAAAACAACTCCAAACAAATGTCATGACAACTGGTTGATGGTGATGAAAGTTCTTCCGAGCTTCATTATGTCACACTGGACAATCCACAAATTTACAGGCAGAAGCAGGGGGTAGCGGTAAGAAAATCTGCAGACATCCACTACCGGGGGTAGGTCCCGTCGTTTTTAGACTTATTTCAAGTCTGAGATCGCATATACTTCACCAATTATGGGAAGTACCCTATGCATAAGTGGTACATTATATACGAAGTCAGACTTGAAATACGTCTACAAACGACAGGACCCACCCCACGTAGTGGATGTCTGCAAATTTTCTTACCGGTACCCCCTGGCAGAAGTTGCTAAAATACACGATGTTCATTTTACGGAACTTGCGAAAATGTGCACTTCGAGTCTCTACCTAGCGAAATGACCCAATATTATCCCCGCAACCTTCCCGGAAATAATTAGAAGAATCAGATTTTGACGTGATCGTTACAGTTTTCCAACATAATTAATATTCATGGTAGAAGTTTGTTTGCAGCCTTTGGACTAAATGACAAAAAGTTAGCATCTTGTTTGCCAGTAGCATCTGGAACGTGGGGGAATCACTTCTAGTTTAGTATTCATAATCTAGGAGGACGGCACACACTAATCTCATTAGTGAAGGGGACAGATTGCAGCCGCCACGGCCACTCGTACTCTTTGCCGATTTACCGGACGACCAAGCAATGCTGATATTGCCCCGGTCCCAAATGGGTTAATGACTCGGGGGAGGGGTGTGTTGACATCAGGAGTTGGGCCCCGTGCGGGATGGAGTGCGTGCATCACCCCGCCGATGCACCGTCAATCGCCGCTCCGAGCCCCGCCGTTCTTAGCAACCGCACCGCGCCCTCGCGTCAAGAGCCAACCCCCTTGATTCCCAACCCCCCTCACATTTCGTGCCAGAAACCAACGGCGACAGAGTGGCCCGGGCTCGCCAGCTACTCCAGATTCTTAGCACTCGTAGTGGAGCACAAGTGCGTGTGCAGACAAGATTTTTTTCTCTCTCCAGAAAAGAGGACACGGGATGTGAATATAGAGACGGAGGTGCAAGTCGAGTAGTCAGCGTATATGGATGCCAATGTCACGCTCATTATGGTAACTTGGCAATGGAGAGCAAACGTCACCTACTTATTACTGACTCGCGCGACGGTACATGCGGCGGTTATAGGTGTCCTAAAAAGTATATCCATTTATAAATTCAGATAATTTTGTATGGCATTACAACAGTAAGCCTACTGAATATTTCGGAAAAAAGACAAAGAGCTGTGGAAATTGTGGAATGTCCTCTGTACAATGGTATATTAGGTTTATTTTGCCGTTGCCATGGATGACTGAATAAAGAAGACAGTTGCATAAGGTCTTTAAATGAGCACTGTGACAAATTTGTACACATTGGAAAAGTGGCGACAGGGATAATGAACGAAGAAACATCACAGTCTTTCTGATCCGGTCATTTTTGTGGCGCATTACCTGACAAATTGAATTGTGCATTTTGAATTCGATTGTAAAACATGCATGACGTTTGCATGTGCACTGTAAAATGTTGCCCGTAAATTTTACGGTGGATAGCTGTGCAGCGAGTTGCCACCCATCCACCGTAATTTCAACGGTTATCCCCTAAATTGTTTAATGGGAAATCCCTTAAAATTCTACGTTATTACCGTATTTTCACGGTGCTTTTCCTGTATTTTTCCTAATTATCCCGTCCAGTACTATATTAACTTCTGATTCATGAAAGGTCTGTGGCTTGACACCATATCAACACCATATCAACTATACAAATCACCCGTAGTGATCTCTATTTATGCTCCGTGTATTCCTACATCGCATAGCCCACAATCCCCCACATCTAATTAAATTTACTATTAGTCGCTCATCTGTCGCTAGCTTATGTTAACTTTTACGAAACAGCTGTAAATTATGCATCTTTTCCAAGCAAACATTCAATTACAAAATGCAAAACAACTGAAAACTGAAGAAAATTTTTATCTTTACGAGGGAAATCTGTTCAGTTACGCGCGATCTTACAATGCATTGAGAAATTTTTACGGGTTCGGCTGTAAATATTCAGTTACCCGTAAAAAAATGTACATACTTTCTGCATGCCGTAAACAAAATACGGTAATTTTTTACAGTGTGGAGCCGCCTTTCGAACGCAACCGCGTAAGGAGCTCATAAAAACCCTTAAACGGGAAGATAAATCGCCACATCGTTTTACATTATAAAACAGCGTTATCTCTACATGTGATTGAGTATGAGCATTATGAAGCCAACCTGTGAACAAGCCAGCTCATTATCTCATCTACGTTCCGAGAAAACAGTGAAATACCATGTCCATGTTTTCAAGAGTTTTGTGCGACGCCATCGTCCTATTTACTATACTAGGTTGGTTCCCTGGCTATGTTGCACGGCAAACGGAGCCGTAATACCGCGGAAGTCAGGTATCCAGTTTCGTTCACATGAGAGCGCCCTTGTAAAAAAATGTGTGTGCACACGCATTTACAAAAATTAATCTTTAGTCATCGTTTGCTCAGCATAATACCGATATATCGGGCGAAATCATTGCATTGGACAGTTGAAACTACTTCTATCTTCAATTTAAGAGGTATTTTTTTAGTCAAATGGTTGATTAACATTTTGGGACATTGCAAATCCTGTATACCTCTTGAACATCTCGTGAAGATGATGAAAAAGAGAGGTTTTGTTGTGGATGTATTAAAGCTAGCGATTTAAAAACACTCGGGTACATTAGCGTAGCGTAGCGGAACTAATAACAGCTCTCGGTCATTTCTCGTCGTAGTCATACAGGTAGAAGAAACAAAAACACCGCGGTCCACCGTCCAGCGGGCCATCACCGCGCATAAAGCACGCCTCTTGGACCTGTCACGACGGTCAGACATCTCCGCGTCCCTTCGCTCTCCAACCGACCACACAATAGTCAAATTGAAAAAGCTTGTCTTTTTTTGTGTTTGGGAAATCAACAGTGGATGTTGGTTTTATAAATAGTGGTACATGTACATAGTTCTGTACAGTTGAAACAGAAATCGCATCTTGGTCTTTCCACGGTAAGGAGGTGCATTTGCAAAGCATGACCACATAATTAAAATAAATGATTTCATGTTCTTATAAGGAGATGACTTGAGAGCCAAAAGGGCAAAAAATATAGGTGACAGCATCCCTACCTAAAACCTCCTTGAGACAAATTAAAACTATATGTGACCTGTCGCTGCAAAATGAGGAATGTCCCCCAATCATAACAGTTATGTAATCGGTGGCTGAAATACGCTATGCTTAAAAATGTCAACATGGATTATGCAAATTTGTTTTTTTCGTTTATATATTTTTCACATTCTTGGATAGCCCAGACGCCAATTATTAAACCTGATGGTTATTTATGTAAAAACGTTCAATGAAGATGTTGAAGTGTGGTTGTGTTCAGTGGTATGGCATAAAAAAAATTTCCAAAACTCAAAAGCCAAAAGTGGGGGACATTCCTGATTATGACAGGTCATAATGCATAGTTCCGAGTTTGCCCAGTTAACTCCGCCCCCTTGGATATTGTTGCTATGCCTCACACGCTATCCCTCAAAATGTCCACACACACACTGCACAAACCAATAGGACT
Source organism: Henricia sp. BOLD:AAB3569 (assembly GCA_037783545.1). Lineage (NCBI taxonomy): Eukaryota > Metazoa > Echinodermata > Asteroidea > Spinulosida > Echinasteridae > Henricia > Henricia sp. BOLD:AAB3569. Next base: position 89,574 of record JBBELK010001097.1, on the reverse strand, counting down.
TTCAACGGAAAACACAGATTCATTGGAGAAAACTCAAAGGTATCCATGTTTCAGGGTCAACAGTTATCTTAGAGCACACTGAGTAAAGGGCCAGTAATACAGGGATGTCATATCATCATGAAATACATGCTTTCTTACCTTTGAACAGCGAATCGTCCGGCCTTGAAACCAAACATTTACCCGGATCACCGAATACAACACCGTACAAACTGTATGTTGTTGTGTTGTTGTGAGGCAATGCACTTTGACCTATGTGGGCGATGTCTGCTAGCTCTGTTGTGATTGGTCGGCGGGTTCGGCTTGATTGACAGGTCGGAACTATGCATTATGGTCTCGGCTGTCAAGATGGCAGTGATAATAGTGACAACTGCGTGCGCCAGGAGTATCCTGCAGGACAGACATGTGCGCTATACATTTTTTTTACATTATACATTCTGTTTCCTTGTTGGTTAAAAAATAGTCATATCTAATTCGTGTTTATACGCTAACATGGTGGCATTTTTGTTCGCCTTTATCATGAACGAAATACCGATGGCAAACTCTGATACTAAAACAATACCGCTGTAAGATTTGAGCCTATCAGTCGAAATGCGTCCATCACAAAATGCATTCCATCGGTCGCATGTATTACATGTAATACAACTGTGCATCAAGTGACAAAGTGTTATCTATATAGTAGTCCTCTTGAAATGAATTGAATGTGTATAGTTCAACTGAAGCACTCTATTATGTCTCAGTTCCTCCTAGATTGGCCATCTACCGTAAAAATTGTACTTAACATACATGCGGCATCTCTGAAGCCTGTCTGAAGTCCTTGTCATTCGGGGAAAAATATGTCGGTTGAAATATCTTTCAACCGAGAGGGCCTCTTCAGACCGTAGATTGTCCAACTATATGCTGCTTGTCGAGGCGACCTGGATTCCTACATTTCTAGCCCGTGTTTATACACTGGCCATGGCATCTACAAGTGTCTCTTAATGTGGAGGATTTGGCCGTGGAGTGGCTGTGTCTTACAATAATGTTGAACGGGTGACAAGTGTTGTCCCCTTGTGACTCAAAAACGGCATGAGAGAGTCATACAGATTGAAGGGGGTTTGTCTTAACGTTTCTACACAGGGTGTCCTATGGAAAAAGGAAACCGAGATTAAATTGCTAAATACTCAATAATTATTAAACATTTTGGAAAACGGCAATTGCTATCTGTTTCATCCCCGTGTCCTCTTCCTTACGACACCAAGCAATCCAGAATACCTCTGTGGGTGACTGAGCACTGATGGTTGAAAGCGACCCTGCCAGTGTAACCTTGTATATCAGATTGAAAGCAAAGTGGCGTGATCCAGTACGAGTAATTAGAAACAGAGCGGAGATTTGTGTTGCAGTATAGGGCATATGGAAGAATATCGGGGTTAAGGACAGTGATTTTCTTGGAGACATGAACGTTTATAATCAAACAAAGGATGTTTCAAGTGATTATTGTGTTTTTTCCTCTTCTTAAACTTTGTCGATAAACCTAGGCTATTCACAATCTGGTACAAAGCTTGGACCACTGGTACTCAGTCACCCATGAAGGTACTCAGGATTTCTTGGTGTCATATGAAATAGGACACGAAAATGTAATTACCGAGTAATTAGCAATTTAATGTCGGTTTCCTTTTTTTCTGGGACACCCTGTACTATACCCAGCGCGATATGTGGCAGAGGGACTCCCCCTAACGCCCCTATACCTCAACACACTCTTCCCTTTTGTTAACGCACCAATCCCCCCTAAAAACTGAAAGGAATTTCTTGGAAATTCTTTGGATGTTTGAGACACAATAGGGGAACAATGGTAGGGGAGAGTCCGTTTGCCACATATCGTGGCAAAATCTCCGGGCTTATGGTCAAGTATACGGTACAAAACAACACTCTGCACCGGACACAGGACCAAGCATTGAGCGCGCGCAATTCGGAACATTCGTTTTCAGAGCATTCTTCAGATTCATGCTGACAGTCAGTGAATTGATATTAACTGATGCGCTTCACTAGTCACCTAACTCCTACTCATCCTTGCTGTACATCCAAAAGCCCGCGCGGTCCCTTTTCTTTCGGTCACGCCAATTATCGACGGTGCGAGATGGCGGGAAAAGTAGCTACCGTCTAGCGCGCCGTAGCCTCGGGTGATGTTGCAAGCGATTTCTGCATTCGTGTAGCGTATAACGATGAGCCCCGGTCCGACTCGAGCGACAACACTTTTCTTCTTATTCTCCTTTGTATTTTTTTCTGCGCGAGAAATAATGACATTATGACTTTCCCGCCGAGTGCGATCAATCATATGGATCTAGCAGCAAGCACAAGGTAATTTATTTGTGGCCGGCGGCTACCTTTAAGCCTAGACCAAAGAAGGTAGCGAGTTGAGAGAAAGCGAGAAAAGGAAAAAGGCCAAAACCTGGGAGCGATCGCATTCCGAGTGCCGAATGAACGGGCCACTTTGTCACGCCGAGCGAACCTAAGCATTTAGCTGAGTAAACGGCATGTTACGTACGTGCACATTTCCTGCCTTCAATTTGCCCTGCGGAGTTAACTAAGTCCAGGCTAGATTGTTATTTATCGCCAGTGTTTAGTGAACTGGTTCATCTAAACAGCTCGTAGCAACACAAGAAATCTTGTTGTTGTGTGCAACATGTAAAACAATTTTTTTGTTTAAATAGAAGCGTGATTTGTACAAAAGATGTATTTGGGACCTTCTGGAAAAGCGTAATTGAAAAAAAAAAATTCTAATTTTGAGTACCACACCCCCTTCCCCCCCTTCCCCCACAGAAACCCTGTTCCTGTTAAATATATCACTGTTAAAAATGTCCGTATTTTTACGGACAAAATTTTACGGAATTGTCAGGGTCATTTCCGTAATTTTACGGACTGCACACGTAGAATCCGTATTTTTAATTGCACAAACATATTGGATAAACGGATTATTTCCGTAAAATTACGTATTTCCGTAAAATTTATTCCGTGAATTTACGGAGCAGAAAAAAGGTTCTGGTAATTTTGCTGCCGAAATTTCTCAGAAAAACCCGTAAAATTTGTTTACGGATTTTACAAACAAAATTTCCGTATTTTTACGGAGTTTCCGTATTTTTACGGAATTCACACTGTTGAAGGACCGAGCTCCGTAATTTTACGGACATTGTCGAATAATCGGTATTTTTAAGGACAAAACAACGGAATAAGGAATAAACGGTATAATTCCGTAAATTTACGGAGAAAAACAAAATGTTCCGGTAATTTTGCTGCAGGACGTTCCGTAAAAAAAACCCGGAGAAATGTTTAACAGTGTAGATGTCTATTCTTCAACGCCAATATACTGAATCTGTGAACATCAAAAAGAAAAAATAATAATATCATCATAAAATGCCTTTTTGGACTGTCAGGCAATCGGGGTCAAATGACTCTCTTTCCAGAGTCCATTGCAGGCTACTTCCAAGACAGAGTAGTTTGACTCCTGTCCCAAAGTCATTTGACTCTTCTAAGGAGTCACTGCAAAATGAAAAATTTCGAAAAGTCCCGTAAATCTCGTCAAATATATGTGATTCTTATCTAAAGTCCACGTTCAGCTTCAATTGACACAAAATATGACACAACATTTTGCTTATAGATGGACCAAATTTGGTTGGGTTCATGCACAGAATCGCCATAATTTGGCTAAACCATGCATGACTGATAAGGCACGGCGCTTGCAAGTATAGCCTTCTTTTGATTGGAAATGCGAACATGTCTTGTATATGTAAGATGCTGTAGATTTATTGAAATCGTATGTATAAGTCACCACGGCTCTGAACGAGTCAAGTGATCCTATAAAGTGCGATTATTTCCACATGATCATTATGGCTTTTCAAAAATTCAATATTTGACCCTTGGACAGATAAGCAAAACATCCATCTTGACTTTTCCAGGAGTCGTCATGACTCTTTCAAGAGACTTTAAAGAGTCGCCTTGACTCTTTGAAAGAGTAATAATGACTCTTAAAGTGGGTCATTTTCGACATAGTTACTGGACTTTTTCTGAAGAAAACCTACGGAATCAAGCAGGGACTGAGAACCCAATCCACATACTGACCCGGACGGGATTCCAACCAGAGGTGAAAAGGTGAGAAAAGAACTGCTACGCCAACCTGATTTCCCATCAAATATGGCTAAAAGCATCGAATGGCGTAATCTCCATGCTCACCGTTTTTACACCCGATCTAAGACAAATGTTAAAAGATAAGATAAAAACTAAATATCTCCAAATTGAGCAAACCAAAAGCCAATTAAATTCATAATGTCTGCAGCAAGTGATAACCTCTTCTAAAACAAATATCCCATATTATCTATAAGAGTAACGAAGCAAATACTACAGTTATATACAGTTTTGTGCAAGTCGATAAAGTATACACTGAGTGAAACGAACGAAAGAGCAAAGAAATTAATCTGAACACCAGTCGCTGCTCTTTGTAATATGAGCGAAAACCGGCCACAAGCCTCTTTAATCGAATCCGGGCTCCTGAGAGAAATTCTTGTTCAGTACCGGCTCTGCTATGACAACACTACCGAAGGTTCGTTGTCAACTGACAGGGGCGTGATGTGGCGTTTTATCTCAATAAAAGCAAGCTGGGAAGACGGACATAACTGGAAAAAGTTAAACCAGGCTAAGGGAAGAGCCGAGTTATTAACGTCACTTTCTCCCGAGTTAATAATAATTCGTGGCGAGGATCGAATTCTGACCGGGCGAAAATCGCAGCAAATTATCTACCCAGAGTAAATAGACACATCACACAGTGCGGCCGGGCGAAACTCAATCTAGAACGCGGCGTATGGGCCTTGCTCAGCTCCCTCCGACTCGATATAGTAACATTCAATTCCGGTGAAATGGCGGAGTTTACCGGTGCGAGGGACAAGTTGTCACTAGACCCCGTAGGGGAAGGGTAGAGATTGAGAGAAGGAAAGAGAGCGACCGAGATTAAATTTCAACCAACGGAGGAAATATGCAATGTCGCATCGCGCCAAACTCGACCGTAGTTTGCAGCGCACGCTAGACAGCAGGACGCCGGCATTTGACACATGATTTTTATCCTCATTAATTTTGTAACTTTTGTCTGTCTCTTTCTTTCCCCCTTCTGTATGTGTATCTATATCCCTGGCTTCTGATCTCTGATGCCTCGCGGGTTCATGGTGCAATATTGTCAGGCCGCTTGACCCTGTTCTAATTCCGTTGCTGTGCTGTGGCTTTTCAAGTCTTGCGTGTAATATTGAAGAATCTTTTATTGGCGAGGCAGCGAACACAATTTGCCTTTTTTGCAACGAGCGGCCTCGGGCTCAAGTTTAAAGATGACACACGTGTTTACGTTATGCGCACTTTTCGCACCCTTAATAACACGTTTAATGTTTCACTTCTTTCTTTTGTGTGTTATGGCTGTCGTGTTATGGCGTATCTATCTATTTTAGACTACAAGCAGCAGCGGCGTAGCTACGGGGGTGTGGGGGGTTGGGGGGGGGGGGGGGGGGGGGGGGGGGGTTGCACGTGGCCCCCTCGCCCCCCACAAATTGTCAGGTGCACCCCACGGAAAAATCCCGATATATGTTGTTTTTTTTTATATTGCCTTAAAAATGCAAGGAAAAGTTGAAATAAACATTTGAAAACGATATATACCTACCTGAAACTGATAGATGTCTGCTAAGGGTGCTTTATTGCCCGATTATACATGCATATATACACGTGGTGGAACGGGACAGCTGACGGGACATATTAAAGTGACAGCTGAATTATGCATGAAGGCGAAGTGGCACAAACTGACCATCTCCGGGCAGTCGTATACGGATTGACGGTTTGCTTTGTAAAACTAATTCTGAAGAATCGGCAATTTACTCAGATTACTGTCTTTTAACAAGGTTTGCCCGGATTTTGCGGGGTCCTCTCGTGAATATGCATACATGGTGGTTGAAACCGATACTATATACTGTTCATTTCTTGATCCTGAAATTGACAGGTACCATAAGTGGCTTAATGGCCCGGTTTAATGATCTTCAGCGAAACCCACACGGCAGGCCCGAGGCGTGAATAGTAACAGGATGACTGGCGTGGCATACATAATGCATTATTCACCTGCAAAATAATAAAGATCCCCTTGTATTGAGACTATATTCTATACAACCACAGACCTGTGGTCAAGACTCTAGTGATACGATCAGGCAAAACTGGTCGTAAAGTATGAAAATTTGATTTTGAGATAACATAAATTCAGAAACTATATTATAAGGCCCGTATACATGATTTGCAATGTCAGACTTTACCCCCATCCTCAAAATCCCCCCCGCCCCCCCCATTTTTGACCGAAAAACCTTACTTAAAAGGAAGTGGAAGTGTTTCCGACTATCCAATGCACTGAGTTATAAGAAAACGATAATGAGAGATGAAAGCGTGTGCACACGCATTTGTACAAGGGCGCCCTCATTTGAGCAAAACTAGGACCCTGACTTTTGTGCAGTATAGCCAGGAAACTTCTCACATTTTCTCAAGTTGAAAGCATGAACACACTTGTTCATTGTTTTTTTTTAAAAGCCAAAATGAGGTAATAAGTTGACTTGTACACAAGTTGTCTTTTATCAACCACACATAGATATACTCCCTTTGGTAACAGTTTTCCAACCCTTTAATCTATACTTAACTTTACACCGAATTTTCTCCCTTTTCTAGGTTTCAGTATGTTGCTATCCAATAAACTCTAACTTTGCAACTAACGACCATATCACACGCGGTTTAGGGTGTACACTATACTGTGCCTCATCGGAGTTAATTGGTATGCGATATCTGTGGTAACGCCGTCGATAGAGACAACCACCTGAAATGGCTTTAAAATGTCTGCATTGTAAAATTTGCATTAATAATGCTCTTACTTAATGCAACCATCTCTTTCATCTGATAAGATTGAAGACCCGTTTTCGGAGACAAAATTACGCGCATCGTTGATTTCGGTTGAAGGATTCGCTGAGTAAAAACACCCCAACTCCGAAGAAAACAAGAAGCCTATTTTGCAATTACGGCATTTCCGCCCCTTCCGGCGATGACCTGTTAGTCGTTTGGCCTGTTATTGACTGCCTATAGGAGGGGGATCTAGCCCTCCGGCCCCGGCCGACGAAATACGGCATCTCCGGTCGAATTCAGAACTTTCTCACAAAGGCAGTCGCCGGTGCAATTCGTCATTTTCGCGGTTAGAGAGAGAGAGAAAAAAAATATCTCTAGTCTCCTAATGTTGTCATCATGAGGGTTAAGAGAAAAAGGGCTGGGACTGTGGCTTGGCGTAATGGTTCAGGTCTTGCCTCAGAGGCAAAAACTCCTGATGGCGTCTACGGTAATGAGTCAAATAGACAACCTCGAGTGTTTCCCGCGCTTGTATCTTAATGCGGAAAATTCATATCGGCTGTCCGGAGCGCCTAAGGCAGTCTTGTGAGCAATAAGTTGAAATTTCATCTCCGGAACAGTGTACCTTTTTTTCTCTCTATCTCTTCTCTTCTTTCGCTCTCTTTCTTTCTTTCTCTTCCTCGTTCAAACTTGTCAAGTTCTTGAGAGCTTGAGTGCTTTTGCACCCTTCAAAAAGTTGGGATGTGCTGGCAGCGACAGTTTATTAACTCCAGGATCTGCTCATCGGGAAAACATCTTCTGGCCGAGTGAGGTGATAATGAAATCATCTCTTGAGGCTCTTTCTGCGCTATACTTCTAGAAAAAAAGTTCTTACATGGCTTTTTGTTTTCAGTCTAAATTTATTGCTGAACGTATGGTTATTTGTTTTATTGAAAGTTGCTCATGTTCGAAGGTACAAAATATGGTATAATGGTACCAGGTATAGAAAGGCTTACACAAGTCCTCAGAACCGGTAGGTGCAGTTAATTTACACACGCAGGTCTAGAACATTTTATACGATTGTTAGGAGTTTAACAATATGTTAGATAAAGGAAAATGAACACTATCTAAGAGATGTACAAAATAATGGCAAGTATAAAGTATCACTTATTTGCATGGCATTAACTAAATATTCAAAAAACGTGTAGTTGTCAGTAACGCTTTAAAAGTTTTGAAGTTTGGGATTGGTTTAATGCATCATTTGCAGTTACCCAAAATTTTACTTCGCGAGTTGACAAGGAAAAAAAGTGTTGATTGCAAAAAAAAACAACACTTTTTTCGTGTAAAATGGTACTTTTGTGGGAGAAATTGCCAACCGAAGATGTTGTCTGCAGACAACTTTTTACAATTCATTCATACGCAAAAACCATGCATGTATTTGTCAGGTTTTCTAAAGTATTACTGCATCTTATGGCTGGAATATCTACAAGGCAGTTTTCTCGACATAGGCTCAGTTTTAATCACGAGTGGAATTAAACAACGCCGTTTTTAACAGTTTACCAATCAACTATTTTTAAGGACTGTTGCACAGTGAAGGTACTTGATGTTGGAAAGTCCATAAGTGAAAAGATGACTTCGCAGCAGAATGTGTATTACAAGAGTGGATAGCCGAGTTTTAGAGAAAAAACGAACGTGTACTCTGGGCTTAGGTTGTTTGTTTTGAATCAGCAAATGAATGCTTGATGGAAAGGCGTCAGACTATTTATTTATTCATATCAAAAACAAGATGGCTAAAAGTACGTCCGAAAAGTGAAAATAAAACAGGGAATTACTCGTTTTTAGAAATTGTTCAATGACCACATATAGCGGTACCTTTCTGGTCCGTTTCTCTTCAATCGTAACCTAGCCAACTCCCGATCAGCCTCCGTGTCTGAAATAAGTTTGTGAAGATGCAAAATTAAAGGAGTTGTTCAGAGTTTTCCAGAAAATGGAATTGTATATAAAATACCACTCCAAAATACTATGGGAAGAAAACAGGAAATTTGCAATCTCCAATTTGGATGTGGAAGCAAACATGTTGGTGCAATCACTGCACTGCTTATAATGGAACGGATACATTAGTTTATAAAACATCAGTGGTTTTTTTGACGATATCCTTAAAAATATAACGGATTGAGAGCGCGAAATTTCCACTTTCCAATTTCCGCGAAATTGGTCCACTTTTATTGCAAATGCACGCCCACAATGTTTCTTTGTCCGAGATGGCTCTCACGACATGCAAATATACAACAGGCGAAATGTGAACGTAACCAATCGAAGTTTACACATCGAGATGACTCGGCCGAGTGCCTGCCACACAACGATGCCCCTGTCGCCGCACGTGTAATGGACGCTGAAATGACGATCTAAATCGAAAGCAACAAGAGGAAAGAAGCATTAAATGTTTGCGCTGAAATGACGGAGCTGGACAGTCCATTTGCAACGTTGACAGCCACATCGATCAGCCGGGGTTCAGGGGGAGATGGTTGCAGCCGAGGCGCGCCGCGCCGCGCTCGCCAAACCGCGCCGGGCTGGGGAATCATGGCCTCAAGGCGAACCATTCCATGGATCCCCGCTTGATTCCAACACCGTGCTTGGCGACCGGCTTGGAGCCGGGATCGCCCGCAATAGTACGCTTCAATGGCAAGAATGAATCAAAAAGGACAAGTAACTCAGGGGTGATAACGGACTATAGGTTTTATATATCTCAGACTATTTACCCATTCCGTGTTATATCTGACTGTTAAACCAACACAATCGACTGTGAGCCCCAGCTGTCAACATCACTAAGGTACCAGTGACTGGAGATGTCTCGCGATTCTGTGCAGTGCTCCCTATGGGCATATAGCTATACACTTCATTAGTTCTCTTATGCCTCCTTTTCATCACAAGCGCCCACTCTTTTAGTTAAGGCTTTCAAGAGTGGTGCGATTACTCCTAAAAGTCACTGCATTTACGGCACATTCACTGGGCTTCGATGTGTTAAACGGCCGGCCAGGCACGTGTGGCGTTTCCGCTGGAGAATGCACCACTTTAGTCCCCCTAAATCGGCCCTGTTACATGGTCAAGGACAAATTAATTGTCTCTATTGTACTTCGCGAGTCAACCAGCGCGCCCATATTTCTCTGTCTCTGTTTTGCCTTCCTATTTTTCAGCGTGAATCCCCTTGGGCTACGCGCCGTCGTTTAGTCAAGCCAAAAATGACGTTGGGTTTTGTAGCGCAAATACAAAGCACAGCCAATTTAACAAGGACAATGTGAGTTGGCAAGTAGACAGGCTGGTTGGGATGTTGCGCCGCGACTGGGGATCAGCCAGGCCGGTCCCCCGCTACACTGCTCAGTCACTCATGGTGTTTTTTTTGGCACGTCGACCATATGGGACAGTCCGTCCAGCTCAGGTTTGCACCAGACCCGAAAGGGGGGACAAAACGTCTATGGCCCCCTGCTCTCCCAGTGTTCACCTCACAACTTGACACGAAGGAGTGGGGGATATTAAAACAACTCACAGGCGAGATGTTTGGGCGGGAGGACTCCCCGCTTGGCGAGATGTGATCATATTTGGCAATATCAACACACTCAACCGCCGTCAGTTTTGCCCTAAGTTGGTTCGTGTTTACCTAGCGCATGCTATTAGCCAAGCAATAAATGCAAATCAGAGGTTATGCATCCGAGTGAATGTAACGCGAATTTAACACAAGCCAGGAGTTATATCAATAGGACTTTCACCCCGTTGATTTCTGCTCGGCGCGCTTACCGGAACAGATGTGCATATACTGCTTCCTCGTTTCTGTACAGAATGCTGGAGTAAAAAAAGTCATAAAGCCTATATATTATATGTCACCTTTCCAAACGTTTAAATATAGACTGTAGCTATTGTCAAGAAAGAAAAACAAACTCACATGCCTCTGCAGATAGTACTATGTTGCATGTGTCTGAACGTCCACGCTGCGCATATTCCCCCCCCCCCCCATTTTTCACTGTTATGCCGGGGTCACACAGTGCCGATTATGGCTCCCATTTGAGATCAGACACCGCTACGACACGAAAAGTGAAAAAGTCGGATTACTATCCTCAATGATCTGGAATGTCCTATCATTGTCCTATCATTGTCTGAACGTAGTCGTATACGTTTGTAACAGAGTCCTACGGATCGGGAATGGTCCGGAGAGGTCCGGAGAGGTCGGCTATGCACTCCCGACAGTTAGGTGTGTCCCGTAACATTCGGGAAACTGCCAATTTTGTCTAGTCGGATTACAATCCTGACTATGTCGTGACCGATTCTGCTGTATCGGATCAAAATCGTAACAATGTCTGGACGGTGTTTGGACGGTGTCCTGTGGATCGGGACGCTGTCGTGATAAACGGGCATGTCTCGAGAAATATTTCATTGCCGTTTCTTGCCGATTGAGTCCAGATTGCGTCCAGAGCGTCGGTTCACTGCCGGGTCAATGTCTGATCTCTGTCGGATCGCATTCGGGAGAATCGGGACGCTGTCAGGACAGATTCGGTCGTTTTTACACTGTGAAAGATACAAATCGGATCAGAATCCGATTGAGAACTGGAGAATCGGGATGAATTCGGCTGGGATCGGCTGAATCGGGACGTTCCTGAACAATATCTGATTGTTGTCGTGATTAAATAAATGTTTTTACAAATTTTTATAAAAAGTTTGAATTTCCCGTCACGAATCACAGGATTTTGATCAGACTTTTGACAAATTTTAATCGGGAATGGTCCTATCAAGGACGGCAGTAAAAATCCTGAATGTGTGACCGCTGCATAAGGGGTATGTACTTTCCACACAGTTTCCAGACCCATTCAGGCAGATGTACACGATTTCGAAAACCCCAAAACAGAACTATCCAATTAGTATGAAATTAAGGTAATGGACTCTGGCAACAACTATCTGTTTCATCACTATGTCCTCTTTTTTACGACACCATAAAATCTAAAGTACATCCATGGATATGACTGAGCACCAATGGTTCAAAGCAACTCAGCTAGAAATAGCTTTGTACCAGACTGAAAGCAAAGAAGCATGCATGATCCATTGTGAGAACCAGAGCGGGAATCTATGTTGCAGTGGGGGCATGGAAGCACGCCAGGAGTTAAGTGGTTTTCTTGGAGATATGAAAGTTGATGATGATTAAATAAAGTGATTATTAGTCTTTTTTCCTTTTTAAACTTTACCGATAAACCTATATTCATAATTTAGAGCAAAGCTATTTCTGACAGGGTCGCTTTAAACCATAAATGAAGGGTTTCTTGATGTCATATAAAAGAGGATACAAAGATGTAAGTAATGGCTTCCCCCGCCCCGCCCCCCAATTAATACAATCATTTACTGAATAATTAGGAATTTAATCTCGGTTCCTTTTTCTTCTTTTAGGACACCTTGTGCAGGTGAGTTTGATGATGTCCTGGCACCAGAGACCGGTTCTGTGCTCACCACAGGAAGGCGCATCCTGTCCTGGCCACTCTTTTACATAAGCCTCTGATAGCTCTTGGTTAACAAGTGAGAAATGGAATGACATGGGCTTTTCAAATTTCATCTGATATCGCTGGGCATTGAGATTACCTGCAATAAACATGCACGAGTTCTGTCCACGAATGCACTTATGATACCCTACCACACCATGGTGGTGGATTCTCCGCATCTGTCCTGATCCACGATATTTGCATCACTGAACATCTCGCCTCACCTGCAGTAAACAGATACACGACCATCATTGTGAGACAGGTAGAAGCGTGACTCATCAGTAAACATCACGCGGTTCCACATTCGCCATTTCTACAATCGGTATTGCTAGTCCCATTTGCAGCCTCCTCTGGCGCTGTAGGGTTGGTCTCATCAAGGGTAGGCATCGCAGAGGTTGTCGGCTGCCGCAGACCCCAGTGTCACACAACAAGTTGCGTGCAATTTGGTTGCTGATACGGATGTTGGCTTCCCGTAATAATTCCTGAACTGTCTGGCAGCTATCTCAACGCCGGTCACGAAGATGCTGGAGTTCCATCTATCCCAGCGGACCTGACCAGGCATCGAGGTCGGCCAGTTCGTAGTCGGTGGACAACATTCCCAGTGCCCTCAAGACGCTACCAGAGCCTGATTACGCTCGACTTATAGACATGGAGCTGTCCGGCAACATCTGAAGCTCGCATACACTGTAAAAAAAAAAGGGTAAATATTTGCCTAACATTTTGCCCAACGTTGAGCAAATAATCAGCTCAACCTATAGTTGGTTAACATGCAAAACACACTTTAGGGTAAAACAATTTACCCAGTACCTGGCCAATAAAAACGGTATCTCAACAACTGGGTGAAAGGAATTCACCAATAAATTCGCAAACTTAGCTCGCTTTAAACAACTTTGCAAACATCTCCAAGCTAATCTACCCAATGTTGGGCAAGTCGCCCTATTATTCCCCAGCGATGGTCAAAGTTTACCCAGAACAATTTGCACCCATTTCTTGATGAATATATGCCCAAACTCCATGGCTCCAAACATGACCAACAATTTGTATTTAACCAATATCCAACAACTAGAAAAATTATGTTTACCCAATGATTCATTTGCCCAATATGTTTACAGTGTACCGCCTTGTAGCACACCAACGGTACACACACTGTCCTATTCTAAAAGTCGTAGCATATCCGGTTCGCCAGACCAGCATATAATTTTCGTTTTCTGTGATTCCCAACTCATGATCTGGAAATGAGTACGCATGTACAAAGTACGAGGTCGCGGATTCGAGCCGCACTGAAACATACTTTGACGGCTTTTATACATTTCTTTGATAACAGGTCGTCCAAAATTGTCAACATTTTTACGATTCTACAAATTAAGAGTAGGAAGATGGAGGGGACTTTACATGCACTGTGAAATGTTTCATGGTACTGACAGAAAAATGTTGATAAGTAGTATTTCGGGGGGAGGAGTCTTGAAAAATACTGTATAACTGTGAAATGTTGACAACTTAGATCGACCCTAAATTAGGCGCAAGTAATTCAAAATTAGCTTTTCGCGTATAACATTTGCATGATGGCTTTCAAATGGAGGTGCTGTTTATAGAAAGTGACATACTATGCTACGTGATGCACGTCATTGCCTAGTGATCAACAGTCTGGTTGCTTAATGCCATTCCATTCTACGGTGAACACGGTATTGATTATGTACTTCACACCTGCCGCGTGCAGCACATAGCAGCATAACATTAGTCTGATCAAGTAGATGAGTGGGCATGTGAAAATACACCAGACGCTATTCACATGAAACGTGCAAAAAGGCTAATGTCAACCTTGTTTGTCATCCAATCCTACGATTATTTGTGAATGTGGAAGGGTTTCACCTACTGATGCAGAGATTAGTGAATGTTATTAGCAATTGTTCATAATGTGCTCACACAAAGTTACCCTTTGAGCCAGAATCACGCTGCCCACACAACCATTGGTAAAAGTGGAGACTTTCAAGTTCAAGGAGGCTACATCTTCAAACCGATCGAGGGTGCTTAGTGGGCCTCAAGTCGACGGCCTTTTACCCCACTCCACGGGAAGAGCAAATCACAACAACTGTGTGAGCCTCGGAGTGTATAGGCTCTTGCCTTTCACTGGAGTCCACTCTATAGGGTTAAGAGCAACTAACGATAAATTATCCCGGTTTGTGCACTTTACACAGCCAGGAGTATGTTTCTTCTTTTGCCGGTGCCAAGGCTTCGGCAGCATGGATGTGAATTATGTACTCTATAATAAGGTGTTTTGGGGAGTTATTCATTTTTCTGCAGTTTATATGTATGTACTGTCTTGTGCTAAAAAATAAATAAAAATTGTTAATTTTATCGGTTTGCGATAAGAAGTTTGCCTTTTAATGAGATTTAGGTCAAAACGTCTATCGAAACCTTTTGAAGTACAAACTAACAATCTATGAAACGTCGACGTCCCTTAAATTGCATTTTTATTCCTAAACTTTTCATTAGCCTTTTTACTGATATCTCATTCCAATTTTTAAAACAAAATTATACTTAAAGTTGCACTGCCCGTGTTTGGGCCGATTTGGGCGTACAATTTTTTTTAAAAGTTAAATAGGTATTTTTCTAGAATAGAAAAAGTTATCAGCTTTCATTTGGTACCAAGAACGTAAAAATCCGTCAAGGATTAATGCCAGTCGATTAAAAACAAGAAATGATTAAATGGCTGGCAGGTCATTTAATCGACAGGGTTATGACGTAAATGTACATGTGCGCGTACATGTATACATTGTACACATACTATGTACATATGAGCGTACGCGCACATGTACAACATGTGAAGCACGTTTCAAGAAAAAGGCTTGTATCTCCAATTCCCGACGTCGGAAATTTAAGTTTTTGATATTTTTCGTTACAGAGACACGTAAGCTTTCTAAATTCGTTCGCTTGTGTAAATTTTAATCCTTTCACCCAAACACGGGCAATGCAACTTTAATATGTGCTTTCAATGTAAAATTTGCCTTAAATGATACCGAATATTTTGGAAAATCAGATTGAGTCCTTTTTTTGTACTTTTAATTGTATCATTATTATAAGTTCTTAAACCTTTAATTCAAAGTTGATAAAGTGCTGTACAATCTATGCTGTCTGTAATATTCATGTCGATTTTGTAAAAATGTATTATTTATTGGTAGAAAATCGTTGTTGGAGCAGCTTTTTTAATTTGTATATCTGGAATAGCTATTTCGGAGGATAATTTTCTAAATCCAAGAGCAATTTGGATAGAATCTGAGCCTTATTGTTTGAGTGCCTAACGCATGTAAACAATTCTGTTTCTAATGTAACAACTTGAGTGTGATAGGCGGATGGCAACCGAAGTACAGACCGAGTTTTTTTGTTCCCCTGTTTTGAGAGCGGCCCTCAAAGAACAAAATTCACGCGTGCTGCTGCCCAATGCAGACTCACGACAGCCAAGCACCTTGCCCCACTCTGCCTCTCTAAATTGACACAAAAGAAACGGCAATTTGGAGTAGCGAGTGCGCCGCATCCTCGAATTACACACGGTCCCTCTCGCGCCGTGTTTGTTGGGCCATCAGCAACGGCCACTCCGCACTCAGTTGCCCGTGCATTGTCCAAGCTCTCTGAAAATCTCTGTAGTTCTATTCTCCGGTTTCTTTGGCAACTGTAGCAGCGTGACAAGGGGGCTCCATGTACACAGTGCGTCAGCAAAGGGCCTTTTTGCATTCTAAGGAGTCTACAGTAGTACTACGCCGGAGGAGGGTGAGAGAAAGAGAGACACAAAAGTACAGTCAATCGATGTACCTAATAACATGTAACCACATCCCCGTCCCAATTATGGATGTTTTGTTCGTTTTGACGCCTGCTGCGCTCTTTCCGTTGCTCGTTTTTTTCTTCAGATTGCCCGGCGATCACAGACATGTCTCAGTGTACGAATACGAAAGTTGCAGTTCTCTGAATAACACTCTGGAGAAGAAAAAATGACTTGTATTATATTTCTCTTCTCCTGTATCATTTGATCAGGTCAGTCGATAATGTGAGTGTCTGTACATGTATATAAAGGGCTACGCAAAACACGCAATGTGAAATGAGCATTGAGCTACCAGGACAACTATATCAAACTTTGTTTTTTTTAGAATGCAAAAACAAACGAAGAAACAAACAAAACACGCTCGGCAACCACAATTTAAAGCACAATTTGAAGGATACTGCTAGGCTCCGCGAAAATTCTCATCTAAAAAATGTATTGTAAAAAACCTTGCATTTTTGTGTGCAACCAATACTGTATACTTCGGAGAGCGTTGTTCATCTTTGCTTACATCCAAACACTTCCCCGCCTCTGAAACCATTTCTGACGGCGTTATTGCCAGCACTGTCATAAGCAGGGCAGTGTCGCAAGTTACTCATAAACCCAGTATTTGTAATATGTTGTGGCTTATAAAGTGCTGTGCAAAGAAGGTTGGGGTCCGTAAAAGCCAACGCGAGTATCTGAGCAAAAATGTTGCTATTTTTACCCGAAGAAAACAAGAACGACTATCTCTGGTGATTTTACATAAACTAGGCTTTCAGATGTTGACCGATGTCGCGGTTTTGCCATCCTTCTCTTTCCCCTTTCAGACCGCCAATTCTTCAGGAGAGATTGATACTTACAGATAATTAATTTAAACTATAATTTACTACCTCCATAACACACGACCAATGCATTTAATCAAGTTAAATGTATCTTGATAATTCCATTTATCTCTTGTGTGCCACGCGCTCGGGCTGCCGACTCGCCCCGGGTCAGCCTCCCAACAAGATGCTCCACGAAGCCCCGCTAATTTGTCAAATAGTGGAGCTTTCTCAATTAATGGATAATGTATCTTTGAGGCCAGATCCGATATGTAGGCTAAAAGACTCGATTAGAAAGCAAAGTGGAGATGGCAGCTAGTTCGTGCAGACGGGTTTCTAGGGCTTAGTCTTTAATGTAGAGTAATCGAGCCGTCTGAGAGTGCAATCTCCTTGTTAGCAGTTTAACTGGGTTGTATTGATTGCATAAAGGTACTCACATGACATAAAACACGTGTGAATGTGCACGGAAGGCAAGAGGCACGGTTATATAATGAACAAATAATATTGAATCTATTTGAATCTTGTTGGCATAGTTTTATTTGACCTGCAGTGTTAATTTGAAATGTGCAACGAAAGTGCGGTTAAACCGTTCTACAATGCCGTGCACAGGCGGGTTTTTCGATGCTGAACTTCCACAATTTCTGATCACAATACTGTGACGCAATGTCTGTCAATAATCTACGTTCTGAGAAAAAAAAACTGTGTCAAAATTGCATGCTTTCAAGAAATTGTGCAAAGCCGCCGTCCTATTGAGGCTGATTCCCTGACTGTACTGCACGGAAAACAGAGCAATAATACCACGGGAGTCAGGGGCCTAGTTTCGTCATATATACGAGGGCGCCCTTGTACAAAAATGCGTGTGCACGTGCGTTTATATATATTTATCTTTATTTATCGTTTTCTTATAAAAGATTTATCGCACGGAATCAATGCATTAGACAGGTGGAACCACTTCAATATTTTTAGTCAAATTGTTGATCAAATTTTGGGACACTGCATATAATGTATACAGGCTTTAATGTTTTCCTATATGTATACGATAAATTGCTCTTCCGTACCAAAGTAGCAGTAGCGGTCCTGCGGATCGGAAAAATTGTCCTGGCTGCGATAAATAAAAAAAGGCCTATACCTCACCCCGGACGGGTTATCACCCCGCCTGGCTTCGCACGGCTTCAATATTGGCGCTGGACGGTACCGAGGAGAGACGGAGAGAGCGGGAAAGGAGGACAAAGATAAATGACCGGCCATATGGAGTCTTTTAGAGGGAAACCCAGCAAATATCGCCCAATGTTTGCACGACTGCACGGTTGTCACAGTCAGGAAATTGCCGCACAAATGAGTTTATTTTAGGGGCTTTTAATAATTTGACGAACCTCGTTTGCCGAAACGCTGATTCCGGTTCTTTTTTTCCTCGCCCAGCAGTCTTTTTTTATCTTGTAAATGAAAACGTTTTGTCTGTTCTGACGGAAGCTAAGCATGAGCTACAGTCAGTGCAGAAGTTTAAGAGAATTGAGCAGAAAGTTTGAAAATTTCAAAGTGCACTGAATCCCCAAATTGAATTAAATCCTCTTTAAATTAACGTGTGGGCTATTTCACAATAAGTGTACACTTTCAGTCTCACTGGCAAATGGGGGTCAAATTTCAAACTTGTCCAACTCACAAAAACTCTGTTGATCTAAAAACTTCAGGATGTATACTAATAATTCCTAAAATATCAGAGCGTGGCATTATGATTAACATGTTTATTTTTTCCAATGAAATCATGATTTGTAATTGGCTGTCTGGAGAGGACATTTTGTTAAACACAGAATATCACAATATAATGGCCAGACTAAATGTTGAAATGGTAATGCCATGCAATGTCCTGTTAGAAGGAATGGTACTGTTAATTTAACAAACAAAACATAAAATATTTAAATCATGGTTGACATGTTATATTACAATTAACTGCTGTCCTGGAGAGGACAAATTTTTAACGGATTTTCCACAACCCTGAATATGATCTTGATAATATTTACTCAAATCTCTCCCACGATCAAATTGTTATATTTACTCCATCAAATGTGTCCTGTAGATGATACAAACATACTTGTGAGTACAAATTTCCACACTATTCCATTGTCATGAATACCTTGTCCTGGAGAGGACATTACCATATTTTATTTAACGGGAAATCCACTTTATTTTGAAATGTTCATAAAATTAACATTTTTCGACCGAATTACACCAACCCAAGTTTCACAATATTGTTGAACACTATATATCCATGACTGATCACCAAATTCACCACAATAATGCATCATCAACAAATGATTCCACTTAAACTAATGTAAAACTTGAAGTGAGACTCCAAAATGGTGTTAAAAGTGCATGTAAATAGAGAAATTTAAAACGAATAACTCGTAGAATTATGTAAAAATAGTTCTGTAGCTTGTCCTTCATATTACCCATCATATAAAATCACTCATAACATGTATTTACACTGATAAAGTTATCCAGGACGGATTATACTGTAATTTACTCAAATGACCACTTATTGTGAAATAGCCCGTGTCTAGATCACGTTTTTGAACCCCCCCCCCCCCCATTTTCCCCATGGGTGTTGAGATTTTGATACCATATCATTTGTCATATTTTACTCATTACCATTCTGAAATTTCGCGCTCTCAACCTGTATATTTTCAGGGATATCGTCAAAAACCACAAATGTTTTGTAAACTAATTTATCCGGTTCCATAAAGCAGTGCAGTGATAACACCAACCTTTTTGCTTCCACATCCAACTTGGGGATTTCCTATTTTCTTTCTATGGATAGTATTTTGGGGAGGTATTTTGTGTGATTTTTAGGTTAGAGCGAAATCCATTTTTTGTTGGAAAAATCTTAACAACTCCTTTAAACTGTTTATTTTTATAACAGTGTTTCAAACTGATATATGTTGAACTAATACAAACCATTTTAAACGATTTTCCTCCAAATTTTGTCCAAGTAAACAAGCCATAATTTAAGTGCCCATCCATGTATATCCATCGCTTGCTGGGAGCACACGTTGCTCTGGAACCTTGACTGTGCTGCATTCACGTATCATGACAACCCCTTAGCTTTATCACAGAGGGCGTTTTCATAACAATACGGCGGCCATTTTGACTCCAAATTGACGCACGGTCGCACCATTTCATAAAAGTACGTACATTTTGCCAAAGGAACGTTTATTTATGTTGCGGTATGTTACGTATTTGTGTCATTCCATGAAAACGGGACACAGTGTTCCCTTTACGTCGTGGCACTTAATTCTGGAGCTGATTTTTTAATATTATAATTACCGGACTGCAGAGAACGATTACCCTCAGCATATAGAGAATATATGGCCTTAATTCGAAATTCCTCAATACGAAGGGAAATGAGGTCATGTTTTATTGTATATTAAGTAAGGTTGTTTTTGCCCTTAACACTGTATATATACTCAGTGCTTTCCCGAGACACTATGGAAAACTTCCTAGCGTGC
This sequence comes from Henricia sp. BOLD:AAB3569, assembly GCA_037783545.1. NCBI lineage: Eukaryota > Metazoa > Echinodermata > Asteroidea > Spinulosida > Echinasteridae > Henricia > Henricia sp. BOLD:AAB3569. Next base: position 69,089 of record JBBELK010001097.1, on the reverse strand, counting down.
TCGGGTGGGACTCGAACCCACGACCTCCTGCATACAAGGCAGACGTCTTAACCACTCGACCACCGAGCTAGCCGGTTTTATTGTGTTTATCATTTCATTAATCTAGATGCGTCACTGGTCGGATCAATGCAGCAGGGTAATGGGGACCTGAAGTGTGACGAGTTGCCATGGTAACTGGCTGTAAATATTGAGCCGTTGGCTAAAGCATCATTGCAAAAGCACTGCAGGGACACGGTTTAGTGATGTTTTAGTGTTGAGTCGCTTTTTTTTTATAAAAAAGCGCCCAAGTAATTTCCTCGATATTTTTTTTTAAACAACGATAACAAAATAGAACATTTATATGCTTTACACAACTCCGAAATAAATAAAAATCGTCAGCCTTGGGCTTTTGAGAATAGAAACGTACCTACCGCAGGTGGAAAGAATTGTTTGTATGTGCCTCGTTGACATGTGCGCCATATTGTTTACATGTGCGCATGTCTTGTCTTTGTGATTATGTACATTTAAAATTTACTCACCGGCCGGAAAAAAAACCTGTTTTGAGATCAAAATTAGATCACACACCAGTGTCCCTTTAGTGCATTTAGGTCATATGTTGACTAAAAGCACTAAATTCTCCCTTTGCCGTGTTTATAGATTACACAACTCCGAAATAAATAAAAATCGTCAGCCTTGGGCTTTTGAGAATAAAAACGTACCTACCGCAAGTGGAAAGAATTGTTTGTATGTGCCTCGTTGACATGTGCGCCATATTGTTTACATGTGCGCATGTCTTGTCTTTGTGATTATGTACATTTCAAATTTACTCACCGGCCGGAAAAAAAACCTGTTTTGAGATCAAAATTAGATCACACACCAGTGTCCCTTTAGTGCATTTAGGTCATATGTTGACTACAAGCACTAAATTCTCCCTTTGCCGTGTTTATAGATTCCCGGGGCTGATGTCCCTAATAAGTTAATGCAAGTACGGAGGTGCTCGCATTTCCGGCCAGGCGCTCCGGCAGCCGACGAGACGCTGAACGGTGCGCGGTGGCTGCCTCACGTTAGTACGCATGGGATGACAAAGCGTTTACGGAAAGCAGGAAAAACAACCTGGCTTGTTTCACAGAGCTGAAACCTTCGGGGAAACCATTAGGCGTTCCACCTTCGGATTCCTCTAAATGAGCAAAACGGGGGAACCCCGTATCGCCGCTGCGTTTCCTGTTAACAGTCATTTAGGCAGGAAAGCGTGTGTACAACCGTTAATGAACGATCTCTGCCAAACGACGAAGCGCATCGGCTCAGTTAAGCACTGATATTAACGGTTTCCTAGCTGGAATGAATTGCGCATGTTTCTAATGGAAGAATCAGTCAGCCTCAAGCTTTCTGTAGTTTGCGGTCCACTTTTTAGCGGGCTCTGACTGCTCGGAAATTGTGACGGACACCGCGTCCTTGCGCACTGCCCGAGGCGATACCAGCTCAGTGAAGCGGTTGACTGAGGGGAAAACTCGGCCCGAATAGTCCGCGCTCTTAGCAGCTAATATTGCTGTCAGCCTAGCGTTAAATATGCGTCGGGTCCTGCTTGCGTGCCTGAGACAAACCATTGGCTTGTACCACCCCCTGCCCGAACGCAGAAATAACTAGACAGGGATGCTTGGCTGGGTTTATAGCACCGCACCGATTTCATGCACGTCTTGGCAAGCGATATTTGCTCATTTTGTGCATTTTTGGCTTCTTCTTCCTCTTCTTCTTCTTCACGGGGACGGAGCGAACACGGGAGGGGACTGACGGAAAATCGATGCGCGTAAATGGACGCAGGGCTGCTAAGTGGCCCGCTTTCTGCACCCTGAGTGCCTCGCATTTAGCACAGGTTGAATTTTAATAGGCAGAATATGTCTCATAAGTAACACGATGAAGTCATCTCTGCATACACTCACGCACACGAGTCGTTCGTTGAACCTCGGCCCCCGCTACTTAAGGATAGCTCATGCAGCCTGGAAAAATCGAAATATCTACAATGCAATAATCAAAAGTCAACAAACAAGAATCAAGGCATGTCAAGGAAATGTACACACAGGTCCATAAAAAAAACACAAAAACCAAATATTTTTATGTGTTTTTGTTTCAAATTTAAAAATATAGGCCTAGGCCTATGTCGTCAAAACATTGCCGATAATTTTCACAAAACATTCTGCGTTTAAGCAATTTTTTAAAGAGATTAAATAATAAATAAATTAAATAATATAAAAAACTACTACAAACAACGTTTAATATTTACATGTGAGATTTATAAAGTGTATAACCAACCTGTGTATAAGTCACCTCAGTACCCCCATCTTAGTTCCGAAAAATAAAAAAGAAAGCTGTGTTCATGTTTTCAAGAAATTGTGCGAAGCTATCGTCCTATTTAGGCTGGTTCCCTGGCCTGCACGGAAACGGAACCCCAATACCACGGTATATACAGGGGCCTAGTTTGCACATCTGCGGACGTGAAGATTTGTTTAAACTAAGCTATGCAATTTATTAAACTTTGCGGAGACAAAGCTAATAATAATCCTCATATTTATAAATATACCAAACAAAGCCAACAAGCCTTTGATTAATGTATCTTCCGTTCTCATTCATACTCATAAAGGGGAAAAAAGTTACTTCGTTGTTCGTTTTACTCCAGTGGATAAGCTACATGTAGGAATCAACCAATGGTAATATTAATGACGCACGTGGATCACATGCCGGAACACATGAATGGTAAACCGTTGCAAAAGGTTTAATCTTCCTGTGTGGTTGAAGATATGCATGATTAAAACCAACCTGAGCAAAAACCAGCTCCGTGCTTCATCTAACCTTTGAGAAAACAGTCAAAAAAGGCTTTACGGTCACTTCGCCCCAAAACCATTTCGCCTTGAACCACTTCGCCCTGAAGTATTTTTGGGCGAAGTGGCATTCGGACGAATTGGTGTAAGTGGATTGGGGGCAAGGTTGCTTTTGAAGCGAAGTGGTTGAGGGCGAAGTGGTGCAGGGCGAAATGGATTTGGGGCGAAATTAATTTACGTCTCATGAGACGAAACATAATTGCTTTACTCATTTCTCAAAAACTATAGCACTTTAGACAAAACCATTTTAGGGGATGTTTACTACCGTCATCATGTTTATATTGTGTAAGTTATGTGTAAATCTGTGAACATTTCAGATTTTCGAGATTACCAATGATGTGTTCTAACTTTAAGAAACGCTTTAGATATGAACAAAGAGCATATCGTCTTAACTTGAAAGTCCACAAACATTTGCATACATAAAAAACATAAGTAATAAATTATTATAAATCCCGCTGGAATTAGAAGCCGTAAAGGTTGATTCACACTAGGCCTTTGAGAAAAAGCGGCATGGAAGGAATTCGGAGCAAAACGACGCACTGAAAATCACAGAATCACACAAAAATACTCTTCTCCCGGGTTGATTCTGTGATTTGCAATGCCTCGTTTCACTCCAAATTCCCTCCACAAGACGTCTGGTTCCCTGGGACTCACACAGCAATGCGCCAAAATTAAACGGTCAATGTGGTTTCATTTCGGGTATCATCCATGGGCAGGTTCAAGCCAGCTGGTTTTCATGACATGACATGACAATCCCCAATGTGTGTGTATTTCTAGAGTCATCTGGAGAATACAGCGTCAGGGGACTAGACCACAAGGAAATGCAAATTTCTTTGCTTTTCCCAGCATCATCAACATAAACCTGCGAACATGTCAGGGTTTTAAGCGTAACAGCAATATTACTCCAAATGCACCCATTTCTGGGAAAAAAATATGTATAATACCTTAAACATAATGAGCTCAGTTAAAAGTCGCATCTCTTAAGTGCTGACCCATTTCTTATTGTGCAGTACAAGTATACATTAATGCCCCATGGGTATTTCGTTTTTTAAGTTTCAATGTGGCTCTGTTGTACTTTTTCTTTATAGTGGCTTCAATAACCGGAGATCCCCTCCTCCTAAATGTTTAATGGCATCTCTGTGTACTCCCCTTGGACTTTCAGTCTTGAAAGCTGCAAAAGTGAGTTGCAAACAGCTCTGTTTGACCTGTTAGATGGCGCACCAGCCTGACACACACGCCTAGCGGAACCGTCTGGCGCTCTGGCCGAGCATTGGGCCTGCCTCTCCCGTCTGCTCTTCCCCTCATCACGAAGTTGTCCTTAGTGAAACCTTATAATGACTGCGATAAAACCTAATCATGGGGATCATGAATGGCTGATCATGACATAGGGCCGAGTTGAACATTGGTCGGTCAAAGCGGCGGCTGATAGAGCGATTTCTTGTTTAAACTTTGCGCACAATAAGTTGCCTGCGACGGCCATATGTCAGCGTCTATTATCGACAATGCCTAAACGCATTTGAGCTGACGAAAATCCGCCACGTATACACACACAGACATGGGCTTGCTTGCAAGCAAGCAGGCTTGCCCCGGTATTTAGTGGCCGTCCTGCGTTGCTATACAAGGGAAGAGCCTCGGGTGATGCAGCCCCCAGGGAGTGATAGACCGCGGAAAGGCAAACATCATTTTGACAGTGCCGGGGCCCTGGGTTTAGGAGCGAGTCACTTGCAACCTGAACGCCCGGGCGTTTTGGCGCGCCAGATGGGGACAGGCCGTAAGTAAACACGCCACTCTGACCTACGCAGGCATGCATTGTTGCTAATAGTTGCCACAGCAAACCCGCCAAGTATTTAGTTACCGCATATTAGAAACCGAAATTGTGATTTATACCATTTATGAGGAAATCATAAAATGTTGTCTTTGGGGCAGCGCATTCGGAGAACGGCAAATACTATTAAAGGCCCTGCGTGCCGCGGGCACAAGTGTCCACCGTCTGTTGGCAAAATTGACCCTCCCACCCCACCCCTTAAAACCTGAAGCACACCCCCCTTCCCAATTCGTGCACTCTCACGCAGTATGCTCCGGGCCCCGTAAGTCAAGCTTCGTGTCTAGTTTTCGACAGCCAAATTAAAAGAACAAAATCCACACGATCCCAGATGAGCCACGGTTGCCGCAACTGAGGGGATGTTATTAACACTGTATACTCGCAGAGCGCTGTTTACCCAGGAGGCATTGCGAGTCAACAGCGCGTCATCTTCGCGCGCGCGCCAAACATATTGCGCCCCAGTCATCGTGTAGGGCGCTCAGCATTATTGACAATTATTGCGAGAAGCATATGGCGGGCTTTGCGCTGCCGAAACACGAAAGCAGAAGAGTAGAGAGGGGGCGGGGGGGGGGGGGGGGGGGGGGGGGGGGGTTGACATATATAGAGGGAAAAAAGCGATGTATAGATATTGCGCATAAAACAAGTGTAAAACTGGCGGATAGGCAAAGGGAGTTGTATGAACAGAGGGGAGTCCTCGTAGCGATTCGACCATTGACTGTGTCAACACGTGCTCTATCTCGTGTCAAGTCTACATGGCGATCACCGCCCGATAGAGAGCAGTGGGCGGAACGACATCACGACTCATTCCACGGCTCTTGGGCTGCAAAATTTCCCCCTCCACCTCCTCCCCCTCTTAACATCTTGCTCTTCGCCTCCCGTCCTCTCACTTCACCTCATTTTCGCCTCGTTGTTTCTCTAGAGCACACGGTCCTCGTCCGGACGATTGAGGGAACTCCTCCTATCGCATTGAGCTGATCAGGGCTCCTGGAGAACGGGTAAGGGTCTTGACTTAGCCGAGAGTGCGCGCTTGAGCACTTGGGCAGAAGGAATTGTGCTTGACTTTGGTTTGGAGAGCCAGCAATGGGGGTACCGAAGGAGGTTTATTTACAGGGAGTCGGGGTCGTTGGCGTAGAGAGATTCTCTCCTTCCTAAGTATGGCTGCAATTCTTATAAGTGTCGCACACTTGTCCCCGTCTTGTTTATACATACATCTTTTATTCGCTTTGCTGCTCGTTTGAGACAGAGCAGAGTGCCGCACTCGCGAATCAGTCCTCGAGAAGACCTCTGATTAATTTCAAGGGACTTGGTTTTTTTCTGGACTGTTTACAATCCAATTTATGATTCCTTCTGCCTTTCAAATCGTGCTCTTTTATCTATTTTAAAAATGCTCCATTTTACATTCGCATGACACTTTATTATTATTTTTTTATAAAAAGGTTTCCGTATGTCCTATTCCGTTTTTTTGTTGTGAAAATCGATTTAATGTTTAAAAATGCGGCAGATGTGTTCTCGTAATTTTCAAAAAATCCAATATTAACATTTACCTCAAAAATATGGCGACGTACATGTACAATATGCAACACTTATCGGCGTCAATCGGCGTTTTCCTTTCCAGATTTTAAAAAATGAAACTTCCAAATAATGCTTCGATTGCCGAAATAATTATTCTTCTTTTAACGGAGTTAAACGGCATAACTCGGCGCGATCAGTAAAATGTAAAAAAATTAGAAATTATATTCAGTATCCTTTTTCATTGTACGTCCTCAAAATAATGCTCTTAATGTGGCAGGTATGGAGCATCGCTCATACCGACAGGCGTGTTACCGTTTAGGCCTGGTCCCTGCAGATAAAATCACCAAACTAGGAATATTTGTGAGGTAATATAAAATACACGTGCAAAATACACTGTAAAAATTGCCGTAATTTTACAGGAATTTGTGACAGTATATAGTAAACTATATTGGTTCCCCGGTCACTGCAGCACGCGTGTTGTGTCCCTAGACAAGACACTTTACTCCACAATGTCTCTCCCCACCCATGTGTAAACTGGAGCCAGCAGATACTGGTTGGTGAAAACAAAACTCATAACTGCTGAGGTAAACCTATAATGGACTGGCGTCCTATCCAGGGGAGCACTGCATGTCATGCAAACCGGGAATTAAAGTAAGTACCGGCGAATATAAGCCAGCAAGCTCGTGATGAAATGACTCTAGACTTTTACAAAATACATCTGCCGTTTGAAACTTTTAAAATACATAGATGTAGATTTATAATTTAGTTGTATCCATGCATACTGCCAGAAAAATATTGCAAAATTAGAGTAATTTGTAGAATTAATTGCCAAAATAATGGGCATCGTTTTTGTGCGCAAAATATGGTTGCAGAAAGCAAACGCATGCATGCGGTTTTGTTGCAGACGGGCGGGCTAGTAAGTATAAACATTATAGACTCTTGATTGTCACCGAAACTATGTGATTACGCCTTAATGAAAAGCACAAAAATCCTTTCACATATTTCAGTTTTAAACATTCACAATAACTGAGATCTTTTTTGTTAATTCGTTGAGAGCTTGTTATGTGTCCTGCGTTGGACAGTCGATGTACGCGCGATACATGATTGCGGCAGTGTTGTATGTATAGTCGACATCTTTCCGAGAACTCAAAACAATAAAGCGATCATAACGTAAATTAATACTTTGATGTTCCGAGTTTATGTCAAGACTTGTAATGGGAACATAAAAAAATAGGCAAAGCCATAACTAAAAGCGATTCGGGTCCCAAAAAGTTAGAAAATCTGTTGGACTCGACGTGTCCAATACATGTATATCAATTATATGTTAACGGCTATATATTGCCCTTTCAGATCAGATCAAGTGATACACTATCCTCTTTCAAATCATGTCTCAAAACCCATCTCATGCACAAGGCATTTGAACAAATGTAGTTTTCTTTAATAGTGTGTAATTTGTATTTCAGCGCCTTGAGCGCCCTTGAGGGTGGAAACGTTGCGCTATTTATATTATTATTATTATTATATACGAAATCTTCACCATTATACTAAATCTTAAAAATTATAGTTGAAATGGACCTCCGAGATGATATTGTTTTACAATGATGAGCAAGGGATTGGTCGCATAATCTTAAATTAAGAAAATAAGACATTTCAAAGTAATTTCTGGTTTCGAACCGATTTGTGTCCTATATAGCTCCGAGAATAACAGTGAGAGCTAGTAATGTCGACCTTTAAATTATTTTATAAATATATAGCTTGTATTTTCAATCACATTTTCACGATCTATCTCGCTGCGTATAATATTATGCCAATGTTTAATTGTCACCAGAAAGTCATTTCGATGTATTTATTGCGTGGTCTGGATATTAAGTATGTAATTTTCAGAAAGCGCCAGTTAACCCGCATCCCCCACATTTTAAAGCACCTACGGTTGTACCTTTAGTTATGAGCCTTTTTGCACAGATAAAACATTTCGCCCCAAAACCACTTCGTTCAAACACTACCTCGCCCAAATGCCACTTCGACCTCAAAACAACTTCGTGCACAGGCCGTGGTTCAGGGCGAAGTGGTTTTGGGGCGAAGTATCTGTAAACCATTTGTTGACTGTTTTCTCAAAAGTTAGACGAAGTACGGAGCTGATTTTTGCTCAGGTTGGTTTTAATCATGCATACCTTCAATCACACAGGGGGATGAAACTATTTGTAACGGTTTACCAATCATATACTACCTTTAAGAAGGATATATAAATGTTGTCATTTTTATGAGATATTATCAAGCAAATGTAGTTTAAAATTTAGATGAAAATATTAACTCTTATACGAAACGGCTGACTGTGTTTGAAAAATTACCTCTTTTTAAATAATGCTTTTGGTGAATGGACGCTATATAATCACTTAGGAAACTTCTTTTCACATATATCGTTTAAAAATGGCTTTCATTAATGCAAACCCTGTGTGTTTTAGGGTCGTTTGTATAGTCATTTTTGTTAAAGGCCATTATACCATTTGCAATGACCCAAAATTCAAACATTTTATTTTATAGGTTGACAAGAAATACCATAGTTAAAGTTATATTGCCGATGGTTCTCAGCAAATTTTATTTTAACGAAACAAATTATACTTTGTATTTTCGACATCGGCAACCCTGTGAAAAACGCCGTTTTTTACGATCAGTTTTGCGCCTTGCCTAGACTTGCCCAAGTCTGTGTTTGGTCTGTAATGCGCAGCGTACAGCGCGCCCTCTGGACTGGCGGCCTGTCAAATCTCTTTTTTTTGTCTCGGAAGATTTTCTGAGACAGAAGAAATAAGATAAGACAGGCCATCAGCCCAGAGGGCGTGCTGTACGCTGCGCATTACAAACCAAACACGGGGGATCAGACTTGGGCAAGTCTACGCCTTTCCGTAAGTTGAATTATTGGCGGACCGCCAATAATTCGAAATATTGACAGTAGTTGTTCGATAACTAACGTTGGTCGATTTTTTTCGTTGATGTCTCATTTGAAAGCGAATTATCTTTATGTTTCTAGACAAAATATCAATTTAAATTTTTTTTTTTTTATTTGTCCCCCTTTTTTTCTAGGTGCCACACCCAAAACGCACGGACAATACATCTTTTAAGTACTGATAGCAATTTTAACAAAAACCGCATAAATTTAATTCAAAATCGTTCAAATCTGTGGAAAATTAAAAACTGAAGGTGGTTCAAATTTTTTTAGCATTTAAATGACGCAAAAAATATGACTGGATTTTAAAGGTTTTATGATACATTGCTGCATCTATGTAGCTTAAATTTCTAGCTAGTTTGCCAACATGTTTGTAATGCTGTTAATTCTGGGATTTCGCAAAAAAAGTTGATCTAGGAGCGTGACCAGATTAAATTTTTTACCCCCGATTTTTCTCATGGGTGAGGAGATTTTGATACCATATCATCATCATATTTGTCTCATTACCATTCTGAAATTTCGCGCTTTCAATCCGTAAATTTCTAGGGATATCGTTACAAATCCACCGAAGTTTAGTAAACTATAAACAATCCGGTTACATAAAGCAGTGCAGTGATTACACCAATGTTTTGCTTCCACATCCAAATTGCGGATTGGAAATTTCCTCTTTTCTTCCCATGGATAGGGATTAAGTATTTTACATGATTGTTAGGTTAGACCGAAATTCAATTTTTGGAAAAACCTGGTCACGATCCTTTATAAGGAATCCTTCTTCGTATAAAACCGGTTTATTTTTTCTTGCTCTTTGTTAACATTAACGTATTACACACTGCAAAAACTGTGGTGTTTAATTAATACCAGTGGTGTTGTCGTATATATAGATACCAAGCCACAATATATAGATACCAACACCACAAGTATTAGTTTTAACACCTAGGGTGTTAAAAATAATGCATTTATTCCAATTGAGGAATAAAAACTAACATCCATATTGTTAAATTTTAACACCAGACTTGGTATCTATATAAGACAACACCACCGGTGTTAATTTAACACCACAGTGTTTGCAGTACAGGAAATGAATCGTTTCGGTTATAAGTCTGTTATTTTATTCGCGATGTACTACCATTACGTTGATTAAAAATTTGCATCAAAACTTTATCAGGTGGAGTGCAGATTTGATCTTTGGAATAAGGATAAATAACATTAGAGGAAAGTGTCCAGATCACATTTTTGAACACCCCATTTTTCCCATGGGTGTTGAGATTTTGATATCATATCATTTGTCATATTTTTCTCATTACCATTCTGAAATTTCGCGCTCTCAATCCGTATATTTTCAAGGATATCGTTAAAACTACCATAAGGCAGTACAGTAATTACACCAACCTTTTCTCCAATTCCACATCCAAATTGGAGATTGCAAATTTCCTGCATGTTTTCTTCCCATTGGAAAGTCATTTTATATAATTCTTAAGTTAAAATGAAACCCATTTTCTGGAAAAATCTGAACACGGTCCTCTAACAAACATATTAATTTCCTTTCATTCAGACTGCATGTTCCATCAAGAAAAGACCCTTTAAATTCTAAAAGGGACATTTCATTTTGGCACGTGACTAAAAAAAGGCTAAATATGGAAAGCTCGCGGTAAAGTATCGCCCACGTCTCGCAAATAATATCAAGTGTCAAGAAAAGGCAATAAAAGTAGGAACGGGGCCAAAGAGAAAAACGAGCATCCCAAAATTCGGTTACCCCGAAGCTAAACCGATTAACGGGAGAATGGGAAACCGGGCGGGATCTTTGGCGCGCTGTCCAGGCCTCGGCGCGGCTCCATCTTTGGTAACCCGATCCGCGCGAAGTCTGTTCCGTGGTTTTATACGCGCGACTCGACCAAGGGGAAATTGGGCTCCACCGGACGGGGCAAAATGGACGGAATCCCCGGTACATCTGTCGACGTTTTTGCGCTGTTTTTGTCGGCTTGGTGTGTCCCAGAGTGGATGGAATACATTATACTCGGGGTACACTGTTTGATGAAATGACATTATTTTTCGAAGTTTTCCAAGCATTTTTTTTGCGCAAGAACTATTATTTGTTTGTTCTTTTTAAAAATGTAAAAGAAGCTTCCATATATTACATTGACCCATTTACCTACTAATAGATACCTGGACTTCAACTGGACTTTTACAATGTCTATATTAAGAATTTTGATACCTGATTTTTTACAATGTCTAGTAATCATTTTCACCCTCGGTGAAAATGATTTTGATTGCAATGTTTCGTTAATCAGTGATGGACTTAATTTTGGTTTTAATCATTCTATTTATCATTTTCATTATTTATTTATTTACTAATAATTGCTTGTGTCTTTATCTCCTTTCAGAGCAAACTTGTCGGTTTTCATCTTGTGTGTCGCACGAGAATTTTCGCCATTGCTTTTAAAATTAAATATGGCCAATAAAATAGAAACAAATTATCAGTATTTCGTCATTGCAAACATTATTTCAAATGTATGAAATAATGATAAGAATGGTTGCGTCAGTCCATAGTGTGTTGTAATTTGCCCTATAACACGACGCATCGACAAATTACACCAATTTAAATTGAATTACACCAATATCATTTGCCGATAGATGCCACATAGATGGTAGCGCGTCGGACTTTCGGTCGAGAAGTTCATGGTTCGAAGCCTGGTCATTGCACCGAGTTGTGTCTTTGGACAAGACAATAATTATTCACTCCACGTTGTCTCTCCACCCAGGTGTATAAATGGGTACCAGCAAATACGGTTGGGGAACCCAACTAGTTGCTGGGGGTAGACCTGCGATGGACTGGCATCCATCCAGGAGTAGCAATGCTCCTATAGTCACTCCATGCCACAGAAATCGGGGATGAGTACCGGCCGTATGAGCCAGTATATGGGCTCGTAAGCGACTTACCTATACTTCAGAAAACCTTGAAAACCCATGCTTGGTTTTTGTGTTGAATGATAATAAAATTGGGTGCAAACGATTAAAAAAAAGACACATTTGGTTGGTAATTTCCCCGACAATGGTTTCATTTCCACAAAATGGCAAATAAGTCATTTTTATATTACATGATATGGTTGCTTTGCCTGTTCTGTTATAATTTTTGAGTCTTCAGTCTTGATGGAGTTTAGCAATTTTGAAAAATTTGACAAAATGATGCTCACTGATGTAACAGGGACCCCACGCCAATTTATCTCAATTGACTCCAACCCTGAAAGTGATCTTGTTGAATTTGAAATTAGTATATGCAGTTCTCGATCCATAAACAATAATTTGTAATCTAAATTGGGATTTGTAACAACTGAATTTGTATACTACGTTTTTCAAAGAAATTATTGAAAAACACCAATACATTTGCACAAAATTCCATTTAGTTGACTGATGTTGCTAGTTTTGTTACAAATAATGGAGGTTCTTAATGTATGTCATTCAACCGCTGATATTTCGCGGTACTATATTGACTAATGACATTTGTAAGTCCAAAAATATAGGGTAAAAAGTCTCCGATGCAACAAGAGACACCGTCATGAAATGACCCATATATCTTAAAAACTCAAAGAGTGATTGGGCTTCCCATTGCTATACCAAATTTATTCCTGTAGCTGTATATGACTTAATACAGAAGTTATGACGGGAGGAGAAAGGTGATGCAACGTGCACGCTGTTATTTTTTTTGCAATGCCGCTGCAAAATACTCTTCCTCATAATAAATATGTTTGCAAAAATAAACACATTATTGTGAATCTTTGGTGTCTCGGCTATTATACATGTAAACATGTGAAAAACCCAAAATCAATTTTGACTTCATTTTGTGTGTGTACCGTATACTTTAGACGCTGGTTATGTGATTTTGCCATGGCCGAGCGGGCGAGTAAGTCGTACCCAAGACCTTGGTAAAATCTTCAGGTCGTAGGTTCGAAACCAGGCCTGCTCGCGTCTATGGTGTGTGCCCTTGGGCAAGGCACTTTATCACGCGTTGCCTCTCTTCACCCAGGAGCAAATGGGTACCTGTGAGGGCAGTGAAACAAGTTGTGTTTGATTAGCTCATGAGCACCTAACAGGTTGCTGAGGCTGCATACTCCCGAGGGAGCTAGGAAGGCTTAAATATGGAATGTTGTCAAGAGCTCAATGACCAGGGGTAATAATTAATAATTAATATATCATTCGTAAATGCCACAACCAATCACAAAGTGCATACATGTATTCATTGGTGACGTCTTTTGTTGGAAATTAATATGATGACACAAGTACACAACAATAATACAAAAATAAAATAAAATAAAATAAAAATAAATAAATGTAAGAGCGCTTTGAGCATGGATACATGGATACGTGCGCCATATAAATTGGAATTATTATTATTAATTTTTTTGTGAAATGATAGTACATGTATGTGTGAAATCACGTTGCATAGCGTGCTGAGGAATTTCTGATTGATTTTAAAAATTGTTATCACTATTACCGATTACCGGTCGTACAATCGCTGAAATATCAAAATGTATTTGTTTTCCATACTGCCTACAAGTTGCCGAAATAATTAGAAGGTGTTCTAGAAAAAAAAGAAAACCGAGATTAAATTGCTAATATCACTCGGTAATTGATGAGGATTTTGGAAAACGGCAACTACTATCCATTTCATCACAGTTGCCTCTTTCCTATGACACCAAGAAATCCAGAATACCTTCATGGATGACTGAGCACCAATGGTTCAAAGCGACTCTGTCGGAAATGGCTCTGTACCAGATATTATGAATCACTTTAACAATCCTTTATTTAAATATAATGTTTTCAATGAGAGCACTAAGTAAACGATAATTAAAGCGATTATTGGTCGATTTGTTCTGGTAATTGTTCATCGATAAACCTATTCATAATCTGGCTTTGAACCATTGGTGCACGCTCAGTCATCCACTCTGGGTTTTTTTGTGTCAAAAGAATGAGGACACGGTGATGAAACGGATAGTAATTGCCGTTTCCAAAATTCCCAGTAATCGTCGAGAAATTAACAACAACCTCGGGTTTCTTTACTTATGACGCCCTGCATGCACTACGTGAACGCAATGCGAAGTGACCTTCCACATTGGTGATGACGCTGCACAGCGCCCTCACGCGTTCCCGGTGCTGCTATTAGTCATCATTTTCAGAGCACCGCGTGTGTGCGTATAATGAGCCAAAACGAAGTGGCAATCGTTAAACAATATTTCCCGCTAAAAGTTAATGCGCCGGCACCGAGTCCCGAGCATTCATCATGCCGAGGCGCACGGGGCTGGCAGCCCTAGCGTCTCGCTGCGATAATGCCGAAGAAATTCTCCGTAAAGCGAGGAAACAACGTCGGTCGCGTCGAAACCCGGACGATCAAGCGGGCCCTCGGTCACGTAAACCGCTGACGGTTGACTTGCGGTATTGCACGGTACGCACGTAAGAAGATGTCACGTTAACACGTTCATCGTCCCTAAATGTCATTTGGGCCGCTGCCAGCTTGTTATGAACTCGTATTTCATATGATTGTTAAACACATCGGGATCGGAAATAAGTAAAAAATTGCTCTTGTTGGGATATAAACATTTTTGTTACACAGCTTCGAAGAATAATTTCCTGTGCTTTTCACTGATACTCGTCACAAGCGTTTGACGCGCTGGTCCCAAAAAAATGATTGGACCACCTACAACCTGACAACATATACTGTACATAACAATTTGTTAAAGGCAGAACACATGATTGGTAAACCGTTGCAATTGGTTTTATCTCTCTGTGTGATTGAAGATATGAATGATTAAAACCAACCTGAGCAAAAACCAGCTCCGTACTTCGTCTAACTTTTAAGAAAACAGTAAAAAAAGGCTTAGCGGTCACTTCGCCCCAAAACCATTTCGCTCCGAACCTCTTCGCCCTGAACCACGGCCTGTACACGAAGTGTTTTGGGGCGAAGTGGCATTCGGACGAAGTGGTGTAAGGGTGAAGTGGTTTGGGGGGCAAGGTGGCTTTTGGGGCGAAGTGGTTCAGGGTGGTGCAGGGCGAAATGGTTTTGGGGCGAAGTGAATTTTTGTCTCATGAGACGAACAATAATTGTTTTACTAATTTCTCAAAAACTATAGCACTTTAAGATAAATCCATTTCAGGGGAAATTTTCTACCGTCATCATGTTTATATTGTGTAAGCTTTGTGTAAATCTGTGAAATTTCTGAGTTTCGAGATTACCAATGATGTGTTCTAACTTTAAGGAATGTCTTATAGCAATATATGATGCCATGTAAGCCTCCCGAGCTAATGACTATTGTCTAAGACCAAACATCATAAACATAAGCCCGGTTTTCCAAGGATGTAGTTCATTCCCGAATTCTTGTTTTGAAATAATATGCACATATGGACTGGCAATTAGGCCACCAGACTGGTGGCCGTCTATGCACCCCCAATAAACTGTAAGAGGCCCGATGGGGCATACCCGTGCACTGGTGACCGAATTGTGTCATGCCATGTGTGTTTTAAAACACAATTCTGCCCTGAATATAAGAAAATAAACATTTCATAGTTTTACAAGTGAACTGTTCAATAATTCAATAATTTGATATTAATTCATGTGCAATTCAAACAAATAGCCTTTTGCACATAACATTTGCCTAATGGTCGGCGCCCCGAGTTTTCCACTTTCAACTGGAGGTGCACTTTAGAAAGTCACATACAAGCTACGTTGGTGCACTCCATTGCCTACTAAGTAGCAAATAACAGTCTTGTTGCTTTTCGCCATCCTCTCCTACAGTGAACATGGCATGATACATCTGGGTAAGAGCGCTTTATAAAATGACTATATTATTGATTCTGTACGTCACCTTTGCCGCATGCACTACATAGCAACAAAAACATTAGTCTGGTCAAGTGGATACTAAGTGTGCATGCGAAAGGAAGCACGTCAGTACACCAGACGGTATTCCTGCAAAATACGCAAAGGCTATTTCGACATTTTGGCCCTATTTTGTCTCGCACCTCAGACACAAAATACATGTGTAATTCACAGTAATAAACCCGTGGTAACTTAACCCACGCATTTGCTCCGTTATATACTTCTTTGTGTGAAATACTCAGACTGCGTTGGACAACATTTAAAATGGCCTTTTGTCTATCTGCATTTCCGTGTGCACAAGGAGTGAGTAGGTGTATCATCTTTTGTGTACCTTCCCGCAAATTGTTTCGAGTTCAAAGTTCCCTGAATACCTGCATGTCCTAATCTACATGAGTGTTATTAATGTTATTTGCTTCAGCCTCTCCAACAATTGCAATCGAACCAAGCTTGTACTTTTCCAGTACCGAATTGATTAGCCTAATAGAGCTGTCTTTAAGAAATGAAATAATTATATCAAGGACCTTTCTCAAAGTACTCTTGAGTCTCTGTTAATAAAAAGTCCGTAAGAGCTCCAACATTTTTGACACCTTAGTAATGGCTTTGTGGTGTCTAAATGGAAATCTTTCATAGATTTAAATTTCCTAGAATGGCATTTTTCAAGATATTGCTCGGTATTAGCACATTAAAAGTTTGTAAAATGTCTTCAGATTCAAAGACAAAGTCCCGCCTAAGGTTAAGCCTATGAAATAGTACTCAATCATTGCAAATAAGGCTTTTAAAATATAAACAATAATTTATTGCTCTTGAGAAGGGACCAACGTTGCGAAAAGAAAACAATTATCGTGAAATTCGGTTGTTGTTTCCTCGTGTTAAACGGCGTGAGGTCGCCGATACATGACTATATTTTGTCATAGACAACGATTTATGGGCCAAATTCATGTTTCAGTTTCCTTTAGTGTCGGGAATATTATGTGTATAAGATGTAATTACGTGTACTACTTTGTTCCTGGTGTTGACGACTGTTACATTACTAATTATAACACATTAGGGGCGTTAGAGATGCTTACACCGTGTAACTAACAGGGAGTTTACACTTGTCCAGGGGACGCCCCCAAAAGATGCAAAACGAACGACACGGGGTTTCGTTTTGAATTCTGGGAACACAGGTTAAAATGTTGTTGCCGGGTGGGGCTTTATAAACACTATCATCGTTTGACTCACGACGATGAAAAATTAAGCCGGCGCCACGCAGTCCACAGCAGACGTCTATTGATTAAGCAAAATGTATTTACAGCCCTATTCCCTCCTATTCTGTGCCATAAGTCTGTGTTTTTCTTCGTACTCACGTCGCGATGTTTTACTACTCGCGGTTACTAGGTGACGTCATTACACCGAAGTGGCCGAACTTTACACGAGACTGACGAGAGACCCACCTGCGCGCTCGAGCAGTGGTGGCTGCCACCGGGGCAGACTCATGTATCACATGATGGCTAAACAAAAACGCTACGGTGTAAGTTGGTGTTAAAACGGTGTAAGCATCTCGAACGGCCCTTATGTGATAAATGTTTAAAGGAAATAAAGTATTCAACAAATCTAAAAGACCTTGTGCTACACAAGACTGACTCGAACATTAATGTTTAATATTCAAAGAACAAGAAATGTGACCCACTGAAAAGCGGGTACAAACTTCAAAATGAATGACAGTTGTATACGATGACTTGTAGTGTGGGCGCCGCCATTTGGCCCGAAAACGGGGCGACAAACGACATTTTTGCGTACAATGTTTTTTGGTGTATTCCAGTAGGACCAAAAATAACGTGTCACATTGAACATTAACATTATTTGTTTCGAAGTGTAGTTTCACGTTGTTCATTCAACTACATGTATTGTGTTTTCAGCGTGACAAAAATGGTGGGTTTAAAACAATTTTGTTTAAATTTTTGATTAACGTCTTATTCAATAACTTTGACAAACGCCAACCCCGCCCCCAACCCCCCCCCCCCCCAAATATTTTTACATTTTTATTCCAATTTATATTTCAATATTTATTTTCAATATTTTTTGTGTGACCTCAGCCCTGATTTCAGACAAAATACCTTTAGAAATCTACTTTGATGTGCACACAACAGTACTGTAGATTAACCGTTTGACTTTGACCGGTCGTTTGTTCATTCAATATCGTCTTGCAACAAACCGTGGATCCTTTTTGACAAAGACACAGAAAACAATCGCATTTTGTGTTCTATACATCGGCTTTGTGACATGGTACCGCCCGCCATTACAGCTCACTTCATGCCCAATTATAAGCCTTTATGGTCGTGCCGAGCGGACTGCGGACACATCCACTTTTGACAGTGCCGTTTATGACCGTATAATCGCTGCATATTCAGGCTAATGTCATCGATGAATTTGTTGATATTGCTGACGTTATACGAGCACTATTGTTGATTTGGTATCTGTAAGCGGGGACATTAAAGGGGTGTCGGCTGTCTTGGGAGTGTATAGCGTCATCGGTAGGACACATGTCCCAAATCAATGTATGCTATTCCATATGGCCCGAGGGATATCACTTCTGTGTATATACAGGGTGTCCTTAGCAAAAAACAAAAAAAAAACGGAAATAAAATACTAATACCTCGGTAATTGCTAAGGATTTTGGAAAATGACAACCACTGTCCGCTACATCATCGTGTCTTCTTCCTCGCGACACCAGGAATCCAGATTACTTTAATTGACAACTGAGCATCGATGGCATAATCAGAATAGAAATCCTTTATTCAAGCATAACTTTCATGTTTCCAATGAGAGCAAAGATTTTAAACTGATTATTGGTCTTTTTGTTCTGTTTATCTTTTTTATGGACAAAATGTCCATGAGTTTGGGAAATCTGGATACAGTGAAAAGCAACCTGACTCCACCAAGATTCGAACCGCGGACCTTCTGCTTAACGTGCAGACGGCCTACCAATTGAGCTATATGAATCCAACTCGTGGTTTCGAATCACGGTAGTGCAGTTGTTCCTCACTTATTGGGATTGGCTATCACGTGAGCTTAGCAAGCTCTACAGAGGGATAAACCCTTCAATGAGATAACCACCCCTCCCAGAGATCATTTAAGATACGCCCCAATTAACCCCTGCCCGGCTTGTCCCAATTATTAAGTATGAATAAGTGATTATATCTTTTTTTATCAACGAACTTATTAATAATCTGGTACTAACAAAGGTGTTTCTGACATGGTCACTTTGAACCATTGGTGCTCAGTCATCAATGAAGGTATTGTGGATTTCTTGGTGACTTAAGGAAGAAGACACGGTGATGAAACGGAAAGTATTTGCCGTTTTCCAAAATTCCCAGTAGCCAATTTACCGAGTTATTAGCAATTTATTATCGGCTTTTCTCTCTGTATAATACCATAATGTCCGACTTATCCCGAGACATGACGTCACAGTTTGTCTATACGTTAGGCTTGGACAACTCTGACATTTTTTGAAATCGATTTACGATTCCATTCGGTTTCGATTCTATTTTTAAAACAAAAATAGCTACTGAAATTATACAGATATATCTCGCAAACCAGATACAAAACTGATCTTGCCAAACTCATCGAATTTTGTAGTTTCAGCATCTATTGTTATTGATAATTGCCGGGACTTTTTGGAATTGACAAGATATTGAGAATCGTTTTCTCCAAAGAGGGAATTGAGATTCCGATTTTTCATCTTGGAATCGGTTCTAATCAATTCGAGACTCTTGCAACGCGTAGTGGCAACAAAAAAACTGATCATTTTCCTTTGTTTACGTTTTTCTATTGGTCACGTTTGAGCTGAAGTGTGCATGTTCAATATAACGTAAACAACGAAAAAGGACCAGTTTGTTTGCTGCCACCAAGCGTCTCAAAAATATTCCATTCCAGAAAGGATTCGTCCAACCTGACTACATACGCCATGCGGCCCAACAAACACTTGGCTCCCTGAGACTCCTATAGAAATGCATACATGTATAAATAAAGCATGACGTCATTGGGTCGTCAGCATCGAATACAATCACTGGATGAAGTATGCAATAGCAGTTGGGGCGGTCGGGTTGGCGTACGGGTTCTTTCCTCGCCTTTCACCTCTGGGGTCCCGGGTTCGAATCCGGGGCGTGTATGTGGATTGGGTTTGCAGTCCCTACTTGACCGCGTGGGTTTTCCCCTGGGGCATTTCTCTGGGGGTTTTCCTCCCACTTCTAAAACTGTAATTCCTTCTTCGTCATCTCAAGTTGATAATATAGTATAGTCAAAGCTAAAACCGTATAGTTGATGGCATAAAGGGCCTTAGTTGGCGGACGGTGGCTTCAATTTTAGACGTCGTTTCGTCATCCAGTGATTATTTATCGTTTGTCGTATGTCTATTTAAAGGTTATACTGCCTCCTTTCCTACCTGGTGCCCCCATCGATATATTTGCATACTTCATCCAGTGTATATATATATATATATATCGATGGGTGCCCCATGCTGAGCAGGCTCGATCAAGAACTTGTTTGGTAATATCGTTCTGAAATGAAGGGTATTTTTCAAATTTCCATTCCGGGTACAGTGCATGCATGTCGTACTCGCATATATACTCGAATGTTTTAATTAGCGTTTGCATGAAACAAATATTATAAATTAACATACGCAGCCTGGGTTGATGTAGTTTTAAAGGCGGACACCGAATCTGCATTAGTAATTTCAACCCTCATCCATTACCCCCATTAGAGCAGCAAAGGGGATCCTCATTTGGTCCACGCGCCCTCATAAACTCAGTTTACTCACGAGCAATTTGTGTCAAATCCAGGGAGTGATTTACGCACCGAGACGGTTCCGAATCGGGCTTTATGACCGTCGTTTGCCGCGGCGGGAACCCTGTCAACCAACCCAGGCGTAGTCGCTTGGTACCGCTACTGACGGAGAGAAAGGTGCTGGTTGATCGGCCGTCTTTTTAGTGGATTGGGAAAATGGGATTTGCACATCAAACACGGGAGCGTTAAAGTTCTTTAAAATATTAACGACAGTGCATGAAGATACGTTGATTTAAGATCACCTTTTGAGACTGGATAAATATTCTCTTCAGAGTACATGTAAGTTTTAAAGTATATTTAAGTTTCAAAGAACATGTAAGTTTCCAAATTTTTGTTTGTTGATAACGCATGTGTACAGGACCTTGTGTCCGTTATTTTGCACAATCTTGTCCGTTTGTACCATTATGTCTGCACCATTGTGTCTGTTTGTACCATTTTGTCCGCCCCATTGTGTCCGTTTGTACCATTTTGTCCGCACCATTTTGTCCGTTTGTACCATTTTATCCGCCCCATTGTGTCTGTTTGTACCATTTAATCGGCACCACTGTATCCAAAAAACAATTATGTGTCCGAAAACCGTCTGCGGACACAATAGTTTATTTTTAAAAAAAATCAAAAACGAAAACAGCAATGTTTTTTTTATATTACACTAAGGATGTGTTCACACACAAGCCTTTGGTCGCGAGTCATGATCGCTCATGACTTGGATTGATGTCAAAAAATCTGGTCACAGTCAGTCAAGTTTTTTAAAATTTATCCCGCGATATTTCACGATGTCCCCTTTGTTTGGTACACATGCGTTAGTTCTGCACATGCGCGGTCGTAACTCAAAATGGGCGATTGCAATCTTTACGGATCTGAGTTCTGAACTGGTGAAAATAAATTAAAGCCAATGTTATAAAGATGCACGTCTACTTGCAATAGTAAACACTTGGCCGTGAGACAGCTCCACTTATTATTCAGTTTTGTGGTGATCACTTGGTAACTAAGTGCAAACCACTTATAAATTAACTTTATCTAAGTACAAACAAAACTTGCTTGTTACCTTTGTCAAATAATTGCCAGTTAAACAGTAACTGAAGGTTAAAATGGCCTAATTTTTGTCTGAAGTGTCTTTTGTTGGCTCGCATATTTATGGTTGCATTAAGGTTGCATTGCCAACCTATGCATACGTGTACTAATCATTAATCAACAACTTTCACTGGGAACAAGGATGAAAGAAAAAAATGGCGACGTGTAAGCACTTTGCTGATACACATGAACTTTTAACTGTTACTCGACGTTTAAAGATAGTATACATGATTGGTAAACTGTTACAAATAGTTTTATCCCCCTGTGTGATGGAAGATATGCATGATTAAAACCAACCTGAGCAAAAACCAGCTCCGTACTTCGTCTAACTTTTGAGAAAACAGTCAAAAAAGGGTCTGCAGTCATTTCGCCCCAAAACCACTTCGCCCTGAACCATTTCGCCCTTAACCACGGCCTGTGCACGACGTGGTTTTGGGGCGATGTAGTGTTTGGACGAAGTAAATTGGGGCGAAATGGCACTTGGGCGAAGTGGTTTGGGGCGAAATGGTACTTGGGCGAAATGGTTTTGGGGCGAATTGAATTTTCGTCTCATGAGACGGAAACTAATTGTTTTACTTATTTCTCAAAGACTATAGCACTTCAGACAAAACCATTTCAGGGGAAGTTTTCTACGGTCATCATGTTTATATTGTGTAGGCTAAGTTAGGCGTAAATCTGTGAACATTTCTGATTTTCGAGATTACCAATGATGTACACTGCCTTTGGGTAAATGTATACGGGCCATAAAAAAACGCCCTCACATTTGGTTCATTTAGAAAGTATGTTAATAATTAAACATAGTTTACTTACTGACTGCATGCAGATTTGTGTGAATTCTATAAGTGAATAGCGCCCCCGCAATACACAATTATTTGAAAAGCTCCTTTGTGACTTCGAAAGTTCACAACTAATTTGAGCATGCCACAAAATTGTTTCGCGTTCCACAGATAACAAATTAAGAACTATAGAGCCGTGTTACTTACTAACTTTGGAAATCTCTGTATCAGCTTTTCTATAGCAATAACTACTTCATCCGGTGAAGTAGTCGCTACTACGAATTTAAAGCGCATGCATAATTTTCTGTCCGATCTTTTAAATACTACCCTGTCTTTATTTCTGTTCCATAGATAACACACGCATTGGAAAAGGTCACAATTCTGTGTTTGTTACATGCTAGTGTTATTAACTGACTTGGAATGGTGACCTCAGAACAAGCACCGTGTTAACTCGATGTTAATATGATGTTTAGGACATGTTAGCGTTACATGTTACTTGAGCAGCTCCCGTTACATATCATGTTATAGTGTAACAGATCTGTTAACAGAGGTGTTAACTAATATCGGAACGAAGTGGATGCTACTAATTTTGATTAGTTTATGACTATTGCGATTCTCTACAATTTGAACTTCAGCTTTCAATGCAACCCACAGGAAGTCCTGGATTCATATATCCACAATTGAGACAAATTTTCGGCAGAATTTTGCAAATTTCATTTACTTAGTGGTTAACCTCGTGTAACACGGACCGCGGGTCACAATTTTATGTGAGTGTTAGTGGTGGAATTTGTGCAAAACATGCCGAGTTAACAGGTGTGTTAACGGGGCGTTAAGTCTAGTTAACAACGTGTAAACAGATTAGTTAACGGATGTGTTACCCTGGCACCAACGTAACGCACAAAATTGTGGCATCACCCACGTTTGCGCCACCAGTGATCCTAATTGTTGTCGGAATGGTTGTGATTGTTTATAATGTCGGTATTGTCGTTTTATTACCTGCCACTGTCGTCATCCTTGTCAATGTTTTGTCATTGTCATTAACATTGTCACTAATAGAACTAATGTCGTTACGTAGATCAACACATACGCATTCTTCATATTTCTTATTCATAATACTTGATACAGTTTAGGCCTACCCATTCCTTGCTTGATGTACAAGTTTACCAAATATAGGTATAGGTATCACACGTGTAACCTGTATTTCATGACGAATAAGACAAAAACTAATCACGTCAATGTTTAACAAAATTTGTTTAAATGTGCGCTTTGCGCTTTATTACATCTCGATCCGTAGTGAAATTTGCATGTAACTATTGCGCCCCCTACGTTTTGTGCTAATTTCTATAGTATAGTCTCAAGAAACCGGACGGTTTCTGGAAAGTGCACAAGTAAATTGTATACCCTTTTTATATAAAAATGCCAAGGAAGAGCGTATATCAATGTGCTATTAAAGGAAGGGACAACACTTGCAACACTTGCTCGGACTTGAGAGGTCGTGAGTCAGGACACAACATATTTTTACATACTTCACGGCGTATGGGAGTCGGGAGACACGGCATCAGTCTTGAAGTCATCTATGCAATCGTTGCATGGTTGACGTCATCATCCTTTTCAAAATTTCAAATACGGCGCAGCACATAGTTACATTAGTTGCAGAGTTTATCATCAACATTAATTGGGTTGCCGACGTTGAAAACAAGGTTCTCTGATTCTCATTAAGGTTTATTCACCGAGCAATACATCGGTAATATTTTTTGATTAATTTCGTCGATAACTTAAAACAAGTGTTGTCCCTTTCTTTAAGTGTATTCCTAATTTGGTGAAAAAGAAAGACATTTTTACATTAGTACACATACTTGAAGCACCAAAAGAACCGAGGTAAAACTGGTGTAATGTTTTCATGCTCCTTCTTCACTAAACTTGACGTTTATACATTGTACTTCAACAGTCAACACGTGTAGCACGTAGGCACCAAAGGCCTGTTTTGTCCTCAAATAATTTGGAGAGCTGTGACTGGTGTTGGCATGTAATGGTTTTCATGTCACTGGCCTAGTTTTGAAGTCCTGCACCAGCCGTCTCTGAAGCCCTATTTATCTGTATAAGGTGCAATTTGTTTGATAAAATGCACTTGCCTTTGTCCGACTTTGAGAACTTTATCGGGAATGCATAGTTTATACCCGCACTAATCCTTCACTAAAACTTTACTCCAGGCTCTCAAAATTCCAAATTAATTCATCCATGTCCGATAATAATGATGCCCTAAATTGCCAAAGTACTTCCACCCCTCATATCAAGATTTTTTTCTTATCTTTCCCTTAAAAATTACTGCAATCGTAAAAAACAGAGAGGGATAAGAGACACCGTGTACAAAAAAAAGTTTGTAAAGAAGTTAATAAATTGCAGATTTTGACAGGCGAATAAAGGGCAAGTCGACTTCGTGCCCACGCCAGACCGACCACTTTGTTTCGCCTTTTGGACGGTTGGGTTTGCTTGCTTGCCGTGGTTGGACTGCGCATGCTGGGTTGGGCTATAGTTTGAACATAGACCCTGGCATCCATCGTGTCCTATGCGACAGGTGCCCGCTTCGTGAACAAACCACCAACCCCTGTTTGTTTCAGTAACTGACGCCGACGACGTGTGTACACAGCAAGATGGGTATCTCCAACCGGGCTCGGCGTTTGTTCGTATAATATTTGTCCGTTTTGGTGTTGTTCCTGTTTTTGTTTTTCGTTCCCATTTTTCGGCACCTCATAATAATTTCAGCGTTATTTGAAACGCTGTCGGCCATAATTTGCTGTGCATGTATCACACATGCGGTGTGCCTTTGCGGAAAGATCTATATTGTTTTCATTGCATGAACGACTGCTCAATTCCTTTGTTCCTATTGAAACTTTGTTTCTTCAGTTCGGCATTGTTCAATAAAGAAAAAGAGCCCTTTTGTTTTCGGAACTTTTGAGTTAGATTAGTCAGCCGGGGAAAAGTCCATTTGTGGCAGCGCCTCATCGGGGCACTATACTCTTGCCGGATAACCTAAATGATAATGGCAGGGTTTGTTTTGTGGCACAGGGGTCCTGTACTCCGGCGTCTCGCGCTGGCGACAAGAATATAAAGGCCCTGCGATCCCAGCCCACCGGCCTTATCGGAAGAAAATATCACCGTTTGCCGATTAATCACGCTTTGACTGACAGCGCTCGCTTTTTGTCTGTGTCAAGTTCGTAACAAATTAAACCGCTCATTGATACTACAGAATACTTGAGATTGGAGTGACAACTGGGGAAAAATGTGCTGGAAATAATTACTCCAGCTTTGGAAAAAAGTGGGTGCTTTACATAATTCATATGATATATGTGATGTGGTATACACCCACCCTGCCGACCAGCACACGCTTGGACTTAAGTCGAGTACGCGGCAACTTCTAATTCAATGGACCACAATGGCCAGCCAGCCTAATTCATTGACAGTTTCAACTTGCAGTTTGTATGTAACTCTGAAGAAAGTTAAAACAAAATTAAAAGAAGTTGTCTGTGCATGCTCAGGGCCGAAAAAAATAAAGTACAAATTCGGTTTCTCGAAGGTAAAGCTTTCAAATGATGTATAGGGCGCCTAGAAGAAAAGGAAAGCGATATTAAATTGGTAACAACTCGGTATTTAGTGAGAATTGTGGAAAATGACAAGTACTACCCGTTTCATCACCGTGTCCTCTTTCTTTTGACACCAAGAAATCCAGAATGCCTTCATGGATGACTGAGCACTGATGGTTCAAAGCGACCATGTCAGAAATAGCTCACTAGATAAACGAACACAAGGACCAATAATCACTTTAAAAATCCTTACGTAGCGATCTCATATATCATTTGCAGTGACCCCAATTGTTTTTCTTCACGAATTGACAAGAAAAAAATCTTACTAAAAGTGTTAATAACAATGGTACCAAACACCACATGATTTTATTTCAGTTTAAAAGGGTATTTTGTGTGAGAAATAAACAACTGAAGGTGGTTTTCTAAAAAAAAGTATTTTGCAAAAGACTTTTTTACCATTCAACTCAACACAAAAACTATGCATGGATTTTTCAAGTTTTGTAAAGTATTACTGCATCTATGTGGCTGAAATTTCTACAGTGCAGTTTTATCAACATGGGCTTCTAATCACGAGGGAAAATAACGCTCCTTTTAACAGTTTACCAATCATGTGTTCTATACACCTTTTAAAAAAATTGCCTTTTTGCCCTGTTTATTCTTTTCTTAGGCTAGCCGATGTATCTATTCATTATTTGTCTCTTTATCCTGTTTATCCCTTTTCGGCCGATGAACCTATTAATAATCTGGTACAGAAGAGTTTCTGACATGGCCGCTTTAAACCATCTGTGCTCTGTCCTCCATGAAGGCATTCTGGATTTCGTGATGTCATAAGAAAGAGCACACGGTGATAAAACGGATAGTAGCTGTCATTTTCCTCAATTCTCACTAATTACCGAGTTGTTAGCAATTTAATCTCGGTTTCCTTTTTTAGGACACCCTGGACGGCAACGAGGTACTGAGGGTGTTGTGGTGCATCTGGGGATTCACATTTCAGATGAAATGTGAATTCAACGCTAAATACATGTGATGGTGCTTCAGTATATTTATTTCCAGAAAGCGCATAAAAAAATGGCGACCCCCGCGCGATCGTCTTTACGCGACTATGATTCAAAATTAGTGTATTAATTAAATGTACTAACCGACACCAGTTAATCATCTCTGAACATGCCTATTTCTGATCAACCTACGCCTTTTATTAACAGCAAATCTCTCAAAGAGTACAATTATTGCGAGATTTCATATCAAAATTTCCCACATCATCTGCGGTAGTGAATTGTAGGGATTGCTTTGTAGGAACCAAAACAGTAGTCAAGTTTAGGCTTTGGGCCATGTGAAGTGCGACATGTTGTTCGATCTCAACTTGGAGAGTGCTGGCCACTCCATGCCTGTTTAGATATCACTCAGACCCATACACCATCACCCCGGATTGTTGGGGAGAGTTGTGGAGAGAGATGTGTAGGAGGTCCGAAAACATACTTATGGCAAGGGAACTAAAGTCTGATGGTTGTCAGGCGGGCCGGGGATGTACCCGTGACCGGTCGTGGTATACGGTGAGTGGAGCAAAGCTAGGTTCATTCATGTTCTTGTCGTCGGACAACAATCTAAAATTAGACAAAACGGAGCACTTTTCTCTAAAACTACTGAAAACATGGTGCCCTAATTTCCGTGAATGGTTGCTACTTTTCTGTTCTTTTATTAAGGTTTTTTTTGGGTGATAACTTTGACATTTTTAGCTACTTAATTGTTACAAATCGTGCATACAAATCCTAGATACAACAAAATTATCAAAACATTACGAAATATCTTTGCGGACTTTGAGTGAAATTAATAGTGTGAACCCTCGTGCAAAATCACGGGTCACGGTGTCTTAATGTCATTTCTAAGAAAAGTGAACCTTATTCATTTTTTAAATATCGCCATAAATACCGGATCTTTTTCAAGCACTTCTTCCACTGGTATGCAGGAGGCCTAGTATGCAGAATGTCGTGGGTTCGAGTCCCACCAACACGCTATGAGTTTTAGCATGTCCTCGGGAAACGCAGTATACAGTGCATACCGCGTCGTGATGGGCAATAATTACTTCCATGTACTTAACATCTTCTTTACTTAATGCACTTCTTCCACTTTATCAAGTTTAATTTATAGTCCACATGCTTTTTGGCCTATGAGTACACATCCATGAACTATAGCCAACAGGGTGAACAGGAATTTATTCTGTAGATTTCAAATGGAGCAGGGTCAGGGGACCAGACAACAAGGAACCATATACTTTTCTTGCTATGATCCGCCATTATAGTTGTTACCCCAAACACACTAATTTCCTAACTTGACAGCAATAATAATAACTTCACCAGACCAGTTATACACCAAGTTCACGAGCAGACTAATAAGTCGACTAAAGTACATTTTGCAACCACATTCACCACACCAGTTCAATTTAACATTTGCTCTATGATAACGGTCATCTATATTCTTATTGGAGCCATATCTAACCGATAAAACTGCCCTGCCTTTAAACAAATAAATACCATTATTTGGCGATTGTAAGGCCAACCTATTGTCACTATAGTTATAATGCGGACAGCACAGTAAGGGATATTGTATGATAGGGATCGTTTTAGACTGGTTTATACACAGGTGTTTATGGGCCAATTATGTTTTTGAATCAATTAGCTACCACCGGTTTAAACAATTGAATTGTGAATAAGCCATGTTGAATGATTCCGATGTCTATTGGCGCTGGAATGTACCTGACACGGCGTGAATCTTAGTTACGAGAGAAAATAAAATTACATAGCATGGTAAAATGATGCTTCTGTATAAAGGCAGAGGCTCGTCAGCAATGCGCGCGCGCCAAATTCGTCATCTGTCCTCTGTCATTTGTTGTTTACCGTGCGTCATTTGTCGCCTGCCATTGTCGCTTGCAATTTGTCGTAGTCGTTTGTCGTGTGTCGTGTGTCATTTGTCTTAGTCGTTTGTCGTCTGTGGTTTGTCATCTGTCCTCTGTTGTTTGTTGTCTACCGTGTGTCATTTGTCGTCTGTCATTGTCGCTTGTAATCTGTCGTAGTCGTTTGTCGTGTGTCATTTGTCGTTGTTATTTGTTGCTTGTTGTTTGTCGTTTGTTGTTTTGTCGTTTGTCATCGGTTGTTTAACGTGTTGTCGTTTGTCGTTTGCCATTTGTCGTTTGTCCCTTGTTGTCATCGTCGTGATGCCGTATTTTATGCTAACTAAAAAGACAAACGAAAAAGAGCACCATAGCGCTGCAGATGACCTAACAAAGTATATACGGGCTAACAGCATTGTGGCAGGAACACCTCACGTGCATACTTCCCAGTGTGAATATTATATACTTTAATTGGTAATACAATGCCCACTCTATAGGCTGAAAGCGCGCCAATTTGCCCTGGGGTGATACCATATTGTATGTATATGGTGGCAAACACAGGTACGTTTACAGACAAATTAAATTTGGAAAACGGATTTGTCTAGAAGTACACATTCAATGATATAATTTTAAGGAGCACTTGAACACGAATCTTCAAAATATTGTAAAACATACAACCGTTATCACATTTTTATGAGCGGAAAGATGAATAAACGGTGTCCTTTAGGAGGTATACAGTGTTCAGCAAAAAACAAAAATGGCGTTATAGATGAAAATCTTTTTTTAATTTTTTTTATTATTTGTTATTTTAAATTTAAAAAAACTGTCATCAAAAGATGTGCACCCCTATCATGTGCCGATTGTTTTAAATTTTCGAAATTGTAGGAAAGTTTGACGTGTTTCAACAAATTAGAAGGTACACATGTATTTATGTATGGTCTTCAAAAGTGTATCGTCTCTACGGCCAATTTCACCTTTATAATAAATTTTTATTTAAAAAAGGGATAATCTTCTTGCATAGGCTAAGTGATTAGCTTTCAAATGGGATATCTGTAAAAAGATTCACCCGTTAGCAATTATGAGGGAAAATGTGCATTTTATGATATTTAGCAGGATGTCAACATTTCCTATTCTAATACGCAATTTGTCGACGTTTACTTACGGTGAAATTGGTTCTGGTAAAATAGAGCAATAAAAAGCACACTACACTTGGGTTATGTTTGCATTAAGTTGAAAAAAAATAGATGTGAAATATACGGGATATTTTCGAATTTTCCCCGATTGTTTTGGAAATAATTTTACCGAACAAAAGATCACGGCGAACCAGTTGCAGGGCCTACCGGCCCCGAAATGAACCATCAAACGACACCCGTGTCAACGGCAGTTCTCTCTCGAGCACCAATCAAATTAACCAGAGAGTTGGGTGACAAATTGATTTTATGCTAACACCTTGTTTGGGCAATTGACTCTAAGCGCCGCCCACTGTCCGCCCGTGGTTATTGGTCGCTGAGTCGGCCGGCCGTGTGCGCACACACCGTGTCCGTTGGCAGGGTTCTATGGGAGTTGACACTGCGTGCGTGTTTGGACGTTAGATGGTCACGTTGTATTCGTCCAACCAAGTAGGTTATACAGCCCCGTTGTTTTTAAACAGCTCTCCCCCGCATGTCGGCCGGTCAGTACTGTGCACCACTCCACGTGGAGAAGGCCTTAAACCCGATGTGCTCCTCTTAATCGTCTTTAAAGTCGTACCTCCTTAAACCCAACTTGCATCCAGTCCACTATAGATTGCATTAACGCCACTTAATGTGTTTTTCTTTCTTCTCGGCTCCTCGCGTGCGCTACTTCAGCGGTGTAGCGTCCCGGTGAAGTTTCTCTACCGGAGCTTCCGCGCCCTGACTCCCGTGTCCCTCTCGACTCTACTCGGTGACTGAGTTATTTTTCCCCTCATGTGGACATCACCGTCCCCCATGGATGACACGGAGATTGCCATGAACGTAAAGACGAGCTTCTCCGTAAAGGACATACTGGACATGCCGCAAGCCGCGGCGGTGGTGGCGGCAGCAGCGGCTAGCGAGTCGGCCAAGGCCCGGTCGTGCCGTATCGGTACCGGCGGCTCGCCCAGCGTGGCCCTGCAGGACGGTACTACCGCTATCACCTCGAACTCGTTCTACGACGCCAGTGACAACCCGTACACACGCTGGTTGCAGACGCAAGGCTCGGACCCCATACCTTATTCTTGTGAGTATGCAACTTCTAATTATTCCACTTACGGTTTTGCTATTCCCTTCGTCTCAAATGACTTTTAACAACTGTTAAAACGGGTAAAGTTAATAAACATTTTCACCACAGATTATAAACTCTGAAAGTTAATGTTATTGTTACATAGGCTATATCGATTTTCCTTTCACGGAAAAAATTCATACTTAAACTAACTTTACACCTAAAAGTCGGAACCTTTTCGGATATGTCCACTTTTTCATTTTGTTGTTGTATTTTCCATATTTAATGTTTTTTTTATTATACTAAACTAATTTTACGCTTAAAAGACGGAATATTGTTTTCAATTATTTCCACTTTTCCACAATTTTTCGCTAAGTTCCTACTTAATACTCCTAACACGCGCAGATTCATTAAACATGTTGATTCATTGCCAGTGATCATCGCGAGTTGAATGTTGGTTAATATTTTCCGAGTAGTTGCGAGATCATTTCTATACACGACGATCGTTATTTATCGACGATTATAGTTTTCCATCCTGGTTTTTAATCCCATCTAAATTCATATATTGTTATGTTCCAAATCTGGGAGACCAAAGTAAAAAAAAAATGTTCATGGCATGCTGTGAAAATATAAATTTCAGAGTAAATTGCGATGTGTGCGAACCAATAGCTTCGTTTATTTTAGCATTCGGCGGTGTACAGAGTTTAGGTTATCTGCTGCCGTGCTGACCAAACGCAAACTCAAGAACAGATGATCAAATATTATGCCTTTTACGCAAAACCAAAAGATTAAATGAATTATATTAATTGTGAAAAGTCAAAATAAGGTAGGCTGGGGAAGGGGCATTGTTTTAATATTAAAAATATCACGAACAACAGCGGCCGGGCTAGCAAAATTAGTTTGATTCGCAAGTTAAAGTAATTAGTATTTCTTGCCTTATGAAATTTATAAATATCACGTATACTATACAGTTATGGCAACCTAAATCTGTAAATTGTGTATATGTCGTTCCATAAATTATAATGCTCCACGGAGCCAGGAGTTTGTATATTTAATTTTTTTAAATTTATTTGGTTTTGTCATGGTTTTAATGAAGTCATTTTATACATTCAGTCGTCACCAGATAATCACCTATAAACGCCTTGTGGATCTAACACTTATTCCCGATGCATTTTTCATCGGTCAAGCACAATAAACCCCGTATTAGTCAGTATACAATTATTGTTAACGCGTTCTGGAATTGTTCTAGATTTCAAACAGGTGTTGCTTTAAAATATTTTAAAGCAAATTTGGCACAATCCTAATTATTTAGTACACACTTCTGCACTGAATTAAACAAAGACATGCACTAAGTATTGTATAAACCGTGGAAGAGTACAGTGTTTATATGTGTACTTGTAAAGGTAACACAAATCGATCCTGGAGAGCCAATATGTCGGATCATGTTTATCAACTCAAAGCCAATAGAACTTGGGCGATGGGAGGAGTCCAGTTATTGACGGCTGTTCGGGCGTCATATCAGTCAATTGTTGCAACTTTATGGTACTGTTGGTAAAAACAAAATATTTCCCTAGGGATGCAGTAAAGGAAATTCAGAGTTATAAGTTGCACTGTCAGAATGGTGCAATGTTTTTATGGTACCAGATTTAAAAGCCCAATATATCATTTGCAGACGAAACTTTTTTACGAACTCCAGGAACAACAGCATTACATAGGCCTAACTAAAGAATAATGTTCAAAATTTCAGCCATGCAGTAATTAATATATGTGACCTGCCACGGCATAATGAGGAATGTCCCCCAAATATTAAAACAATATAATCGGATCCTGAAGTTAAATATACGTGGACAATTTGTCCACAATCGATTTTGGGTTTTTTGCATATTTGCATTGCACAAGTATTCAAGATTCATCCTAGAGTAGTTGGTTTTGTCAAAATGTTCAATAAACCTGTTAAAAAGGAGATTTTCTTATTTCCGTCTGCATCAGCTGTGTTACAAAAGTTTTTTCAAAGCCGTTTTTCTCGAAACGTCTTTCTGGTAACGACAGCGCGCGGAGTCATCTTTGTTGTGTCATATTTCCAAAATGCAGTAAGTTACAGAAATAAATTTGGTGTCATTTGAAAGCTGAAGTACTAGTCTTTCTTTTCATGCATAAACCTCAAAAAGTCAAATGTGGGGGACATTCCTCATTATGCCGTGGCAGGTCACATATTTCAGAAAACCTTAACAATTCATGCATGTGTTTTGTGTTGAGTAAATGGTTCCAAAAAATCGTTTGCAAACAATTTAAAAAAACCTCCAGTTGGCAATTTTTTTTCACAAAGGTATACCATTTTACACGGGACACAATTATGTGGTGTTTGTTTCCATTGCTATCAAAACTTTTAGTCGGATTTTTGATTTTTGATTTGATCACTGCAAATGATGTGTTGGGGCTGTAATGGATGGTAAAGCTTTAACATGGCAAGGCTTTAACATCTTGTTTACATGTATTTTATTTCGTTTTCCACACGACAAATGTTGGCACAGAGGTCAATATACCTTTAAAAACAAAGAAAACAGGAAATTGGCCTAAATATTGTGCAAGAGGTATTGTGTGTCGTCTCCGAGATTTTTACTGTTACAATTTAAATTGACCATTAGAAATTTGCACTTGTCACAAAAACTAAATTTCACAGTTAGTGCCGTCGAAGGGTCCTTACGGGAGTGATGTTGTCTTGCGGACATCCCGTAATTTCATTCCAAATTTCCCACAAATTCCGTCTGTAAATGATCGCTTTTGTGCTCGTTTCCTAATTAATTGTGTTTGCGAGCGTTGAGCAAACAACGCAGAGCGGAGCGGAGCTTGCCCTGTGCCCTGCCGGATGACACCGGCGACCGTGCGATGCTTGATCGCTGTAGAAAAAGAAGAAAACAAAAAAGACTAGAATAAAAGATCGTTCTGAATTTGGTTATGAGGTCCTGACGATCCATCAGGCGGAAGGATGGCTAGCTCCCCGTCTCTCCCGCGTCATGATGACGGTAATGTGTTGTGAATTGAAATCGGTCCGACCTCCCAGTATTATGCTGTTCACGTTCGGTAAACGTCAGGACTGGCCCTGACGGATTGACTCCGCTCGCTGTTTAAGCAACCTGACTTGTATATTGATGTCTTCTGTCAATTTACTCAGCCAAGAAAAACCAGTATACCTGCGTCGCATTGGTTTGCTTTTCCCCCACTAATTTAAGAGTAAACTCAGCGTGTATACGGTAGAAAGGAAGTGGCGAGTTATACCTAGGGACAGTGACTACTGGGAATATGTTAACTGTTGCAATGCGTTTCCTTTGTTTAAGTTGTTCTTTTCATCTATGTTTTCAATTTATGAAGCTCTTGGCCAGGCGGCAAACTCACCGAACTCAACTTCAGCCAAAACGACTTCCAGTACCGCGAACACCACCACAGCTTCCAGTAAGACGGCCGTTACTACGGACATCACCAACGGCAACCTGAGCGGTAGCGGAAGCGAGGACGAAGACTCGGCCAACCAGGATTCCTCGTCCTCAGACCCACCCAAGAAGAGGAAACGACGGGTGTTGTTCTCCAAGGCGCAGACCTACGAACTGGAGAGGCGGTTCCGCCAGCAGCGGTACCTATCAGCCCCGGAGCGAGAGCACCTGGCGAGCATCATCCGATTGACGCCGACTCAGGTCAAGATTTGGTTCCAGAACCACCGGTACAAGCTGAAGCGGTCACGGCAGGAGAAGGGACTGGACATGAACCCGCTGCCATCGCCTCGGCGTGTGGCTGTGCCGGTCTTAGTCCGGGATGGCAAGCCGTGCGGTGCCGGTATGAACGGAGCAGCTAGTGCTGCCGCCATGGCCGCGGGGCAGTGTATGGGTCCTAAGTCACATCATGAGATGATCGCTACAGCAGGCTCCACGGCTCCTCCACCGCTGCAGCATATGCAGGCTTATCCCTCCCAATGCAGCTACGCTGCCGCGCCCTACAGCAGTTACAGTACCTTCTCAGGCATGTCCAATAATATGCAATATTCAGGCTCCATGGCGCAGCCCTGGACTTGGTGAGGGCTCTTGACAGTCTGTCAGCGTACTTGTTCATAAGAATCGGATACGCACCGAGTCTATCGACAGAACGTGTACATTTTTAACGTTGTTCCATTAGAAAGATAGATCAACATAGAGGAAGCTTCTCGAGGTCTTTACCAGTGATCCTTGACGATGTTCAGCGTCGACCTTTCCGCCTGATAGACGCTCCATTCATGGGCTGCAGGGACACCCATCTGTCCATGCAGCGTGCTTCGGGCTCGATCAACCAGGAGCTTAAACGCCAAGAAAGGCTCTCCACAAGCACCTGCGTGTGGCGGTGCGCATCGCATTCGTAGGTAATGATACATTAAATCGACTCGTTGCACGTGCTTCCGGTACAGCTAAAACCGTCCGTGCTTTTTGTCTTGATGCTAGCTCCCACAACGGCGGGACAGATATTTTGAGAAGACTTTTCCAGGCAAGCCAAACCAGGCATCAATGTAGAACGTACAACATTATATTCACCTCCAGTGGTAACATGTATTTGCAGTAATCAAGTCTTGAAGGAATTATAATCAGGTTCATTTAGTGAATTGACACTGGGTGCTATACAGGGTGTTCTAGAAAAAAAAAACATGGGCCTTTTTCCAAATCTCGACTTGGGCTCAGGCTCAGGCTCCGGCTCCATGTAAACCCTATGGAGACGGAGACGGAGACGGAGACGAAGCCGATATTTGGAAAAGCCCCCTATACTAAATTGCTAATTGCTGGGTAATTATACTGAGAATTTTGAAAAAATAACGGCAAGTACTATCCGTTTCATCACGTGTCCTCTTTCTTATGACACCATGCAATCCAGAATACCTTCATGGATGACTGAGCAACCAATGGTTTAAAGCAACCATGTCAGAAATAGCTTTGTACCAGATTCTGGTACAAAGGATAAACAGAACAATTTATCTTTTCTTCTAAATTCATCTTTCAATTGTCAATCCTGTCATATATATACCTTCAAGAACAAAAATAATAACAATCACTTAAAAATTCTTTCACATGAATGTTTATGGTTGAATACAGGATTTTTAAAGTTATTATCGATCTTTTTATTCTAGGACATCCTGTAGAACGTAAAACATGTTTTAAAATTCAAATATTTCCTACCTTTTTGGAAATATGCCTTTGTGTTAATCAAGTCTCTGGAGGAGTTGTATTTGTACCAGGTTTATCTAGCAACTCTACACTGTGTGCTGTATAAGGCAGACAGTTTGGGTACACAGCGATCATTGAGAAACATATGTACAGTACTACGTGTAAACAAAAACCATGTCCTATACTTTTGATATTAAATAACTTTTTCTCTTTCCAACGAATTTAAACCAAATTTCCACATCATGTAAACAAGGCCCGACACATTTTATTGAGTGAGTTTCATCAGTTTTGGACAAGAGGGTGAGATTTAAAAGCCACACGAAAGGCAATTGTCTATGTCTGGTGTCCCTTTGCACCTCTTGTTGAGTGGCGTGTAACGATCAAGATGGTTTGCAATAACATTAGGGGTGATCCTGCATTTCTTCTGAAGCTTTTGGCTCCAGCATGCACATTCCACCAATCTCCAGCGTGTATCGACATTGGAGGAGGCCAAGTCGAATTCGGAAATTGACTTTTTTTTTCGTATGGCTAAAAAAGCTCACCCTCTTAGTAAAAACCGATGAAACTCGCTCAATAAAATTTATCAAGCCTTGTTTGCATGATGTGAAATTATGGGTAAAGTTATTTAGAATCAAAAGTAGGACATGTTTTTTTCTGACACGTAGTAGAATATACAATGTGTTTGACCACTTCTCAAATTCTGTTCTCAGGTTCACGACACTGTGTTAACATTAGAAGCGATGTTTTAGAGCATCCTTTTAAAGTATTCCACATCACAAGTAAATTTGAATCGTCTAGCCAAATGCTGACCAAAAGGGATTTATCACAGGCTGTCAGCAAAAATATCTTTCTGGTCTTTGTGAGATCCGATTACAATTTAAAAATTTTGATTTTAAATTAAAGGAACGTGTTCAGATTTTTCCAGAAAATGGATTTCTTTCTAACTTAACAATCATACTGTATATGGATTGAGAACACGAATTTGAGAATGGTAATGAGAAAAACATGACACATGATATGGTATCAAAATCTCAACACTCATGGAAAAACGGGAGGCTCAAAAGTGTGATCTGATCACGCTCCGTCCTTTAAGTGGGAACGTTAGTGTTTATTAATTCGAAGTGCGCCAACAACGGCTTACTCCTGAACTTTGTATAAGATTCAATTTTGGCGGCTTTTGTCGAGATCGTTTTCTGCAGATTACATTTGTACTGTGTACGAAGGGGTACCTTTTCTTCCTTTCGATTTATCTGGGAAGTAAGTGGCAGACATTTAAATGGATGTGTTCGTAGATGAATAATATTGTCACCATCATTTTGTTTGAGGCCGTCTAAGTTTACAAAAACGCAATCCGTCTGTGTGATTAAAGACCGTTTTATTCTCATCCGATTATAATAAGTGCATCTCTTATTGTCGGCGTGGCAAAAATACTGGCCAGGTGTCGGGGATCAATAGATCAAAGTGCCATTTGAATTAAGTCGACAATTTAGTACAGTTATTTATTATATTCCATTACAAAGACCAAGAACCAAATAAGGATACCCCTTGCAAATTTCATCTTTCTATTTTGCTTTGGATGAAGAGTTTTGTGTTTGACTTTTGGAGTAAGCCACTAAGCCCCTCTATTGCCTGCCCGAACTGATCATTGTTCCTTAACACCCCTCCTTTACTCCCCCTTTGTGAGTTATAAGCCCATAAAACGAGAAGAGGGTTGACTTTTTTTCGGTCTCACAATGATCAGTCGACCGAGCGAACAAAGAGGACGTATTTATCCAGCCTGCAAGTCACACACGCCCGCCCAAACATGTCACCTTTTACCCGCTAGCCACCATGCACCCGACAAAGAATAATATTTGTCCGTGGAATCTAGTTTTCCTCGATATATTTGATCGCCTTTTGTAAATCTGAGACGCCGTTCTCTCTTGACTTTAGCAGTACAGCAAAAAAAACAATACTTAACTTCGGAATCAGCAAATTTTATAAACTTGTTTAAGTTGGCATAGTATTCATGATTTTGTTATGTAGCTTAAAAAATAATGCAAAATTTATTTAAAGGATAAAATGATGAATGGAAATGTATTATGAAAAATATAAATCGCTGTCAATTTTACAATCATTAAAAAATTGATTTATCTGAAATATACAATAATGGCATCATTGGATTCTTAATTCAACTGTGTAGGCCTATAGTTATTCTTGATTGGTACCGCTAGAATTAGAAAACAAAGTTATTTATGACCTGAGGATTGAAGCGTAAATTTTCAGCTCGAAGTTTTGTCAAATTAGCTGATACGTACATTGTGCAAATTTGCTCCATGCCCATGTAAGAGTCTCGACTTGCAGAGCATGGACTTGCAAGTTCAAGCTAAACTATAATTAGCATGTTGCGTGTTTCACATGAAAAGCATTTGGTGTACTGACGTATACCCCCTTTAATATATACCATGTTCACCGTAGGAGAAAATGGCATAAAGCAACCAGACTGTGCACCACGCATGCACCACGTA
Source organism: Henricia sp. BOLD:AAB3569 (assembly GCA_037783545.1). Classification (NCBI taxonomy): domain Eukaryota; kingdom Metazoa; phylum Echinodermata; class Asteroidea; order Spinulosida; family Echinasteridae; genus Henricia; species Henricia sp. BOLD:AAB3569. The sequence continues at coordinate 30,057 of JBBELK010001097.1, read as the reverse complement.
GCAACAACAGCATAGTAATATTTCTACAGCCACGTGGATCGAAATTCATTCTATTTGCAAATTGTACAGTAGGGTACCAGCCATTTTGCAAATGTTATACAAGCAAAACGCTAATTAGAGTTCGACTATAGAGTCCATCGATTAACGGGTATAATATTCATTCTTGGAGGGACTCTGGTCAAACTTCAGTTTGCTGTTATAATTGTTGCCCTGCGCTTGGGCGAATCCTTTTTTATGTCGATTGGTAATTCCAAGTTCAGGACGGCGAAATTGCGATTCCTTATTGTGGAGGAATCGATTCCTATTCTCTTGGCGATTCCAGGAAGTACACATCGATTTTTGAATGTGAATTGACACAGATATTACCAAATTCCAGGAATTTTACATTGTTTATTTTATCTTCTTGATCTTAGTGCCAACTGTTTTTTTAAATGGGATTGAATCCGAATGTAATTTCGATTTCTAAGTGAGATCTGAATCGACTACACAAATGTTTGGAATCGGCCAAACCTAGACATTTCTCGATCTTGCCATTAGCCTTTTTGCTTAACGCGCGCTATGAGTGCAAAGTGGGCAACACAGCTTTGCTCTCGAGCCACCCATAGCGTTAAGCCAAAATGGCGGCGTCCATATCGGCACATCATGTATTTGGAGTGCGCACTCTAGTTTTCTATATCTAACTCTATGCATACGGCGGACACATTAGATAGGGCGCGCTTTGATTTGGGTGTGGATTCGGAGTAAATGTAACATAACGGCATTTAATTTTAAAATTGCACTTATTTATTTTATTAAATTACAACAGGTAAATCAAAGTTTTTAAAACTTAAAGAGAAAACTTGAAAAAATGAAATTGCGCCCTCTTTTTGTTCCGCCAAACTTCAAGAAGGCCGTTGGATTGCTGAAACCAGGGCGCAGAGAATTCTTTGGAGGAGTGTGTCATACATTTGCAGACTAAACGTTTCATTTAGAGGGTATATCCGCACTAATTTGCCGAATTCCTGTGGAACAACGAATCTGAAGAGCAAACTGTTCCCTGCTCTTTAACAGTGACGTTTCAGATTACCAGCGAATGTTCAGACCCAAGTACCATGGCAACTGACGTCACGCTTTAGTGGTCTATAGACTGCCGAAGTGAATACGTCATCTTTTGATAGTTGCCTATAAGCAATGGCTCTACACTAAAAGTCACTGAACCGTGTCCCTGTGCTTTTGCAACGGTACTTTTTCCGACGGCCATCATGTTTAGATCCAACTACCATGGCAACTAACGTCACACTTCGGCTGCTTATTCGGCATTGAGCATAGGTATAGGCACTTTACCTTTAAAGGTAGTCTACATGTTTGGTAATTACCCTAAAAAAGTCTGAATTGTTATCTTTTAGCTTACTTGTTATCAAGTGCCCCCATTCATGAGAAAAATGACAAAACTATTTGAATCTCCAAAGATCGCCTGTAGTCGATTTTTTGAGCCATTCATTCATGCACAAAAAAACATGCTTGGATTGTTCAGGTTTTCTCGAGTATTACTGCATCTACAGTTGAAGTCAGCAGTATAAATACAACTGTGTGCAACCAAGTGTTAAAACTGGTGTGCTTACACCATTTTTGTAACAGTCTTTACTAAATTATTGATTTTGTGGAATTCCTCACGTGCATGCAGTACTTAAAACATAGCTTGTATACACCTTGCAATGGTTCGGGTAGTCCTGTTTACCATTTTGGGTGAACATGTATTTATACTTCTGACTTCAACTGTATGTGGCTGAAATTTCTATAAGGTAGTTTTCTCGACATAGGCTTTCAATTACCAGTGGAAATCACGCTGTTTTTAACAGTCTACCATACCAATCATGTACACTACCTGTAATTTCGGTGTCTATATTCAAGTGTCAATAAGCTGACCGCCCCCAGATAACATTAACATTTGTTAACGACTAGAAATAATTTTATTTTGCTGGGAGTAATGATTATCAATTAATGCAATTTGCCGTTTAAAAGTTAAAAGAGTGGGAGCGTATACAAACCACATAAAATAATGACATGTCCACCTCTTCTACATTGTGTTCAGTTTATTTAGATTTAATTTTATGATCCCTAACTGTGGTCTTTTCATTGCTTTTCTTAAAAATGTTTCTACAGCCACGTGGATCGAAATTCATTCTATTTGCGAATTGTACAGTAGGGTGACAAATTACGAGTTCATTGGTTTATTTTGTATAAAATTATCTAATTGCTATCATGTAACATCAGGCAACAGAGTCGTTATACATAATAAGCGTAGCTGTATTCACACGTTAAAAATGTCGCCCGGAGAAAGCAAATTATCGAGGGGAAAACGATCGGTTCTGAAATACAAAATATTGACATTTGAAAAAAAGTGAATAGATGTCTTACTCGTGTTTATTTTCCCCTTAAGTGTGTTTGTGACTGGTTCCGACCAATTAGGAGTGGATGTACCGCGAGGCGACTAAATTACGCCGACACGGTCTGGGCGAAATCTGACTGCTCGCCGCGTGGTCACAAGATCCATTGCGAAACGCGTGTTATTGCGCAAATCATGGCGATTTTACTCATCTTTATGATTTAGTGTCATCCCCCGGGGGAAATCTGTGTTTTAGGGACTTCTGAGCACACCGCTTTACGGTGTCTATACATGTATGGGATCGGCCAAAAGAGGATGCGATCCATGTACGGCAAATTACTCATTCGAAAGCGCGGCAAAGCGTAGACTCCCCCCGCGGCCGTTCCTCTGCCGACATCCTGTCGCGCTCTGCAAGAAACGGGATTCAGGACTCGCCGCCAAATGAGATGAACGCCTGGAGCTGACGGTTAATACTACACCACTTAAAATCGTGGCAATCGTAATAGCTTCCTTTCTGCTTACGGTGTGAAACAACGGGCTCCTTCAACTTTTGAAGAACAAAACGATATCATTTTCTTGAGGGCTGGTTTTCTCACATTATTGAACGAACAATATGTTGATAAGCTCTGATGTAATGCTTTTCCCCGCGGGCCGTATTGGTCAGTCTTCTTTAAACTAGCTTAGGCCTACGCCATCAATACACACAACGCGTGGATTAAGCGATTCATGCCCGAACACTCGCCAGTGTCCCTTGCCTAAATGTTCGATTTTTGTCGGGAGAGGTTTGCGCTTGAGAATAAGTTCTCCCTGGGGGGCTTTTCAGAGTTTCCTGCTGAGTCTTGAGCGCGACTGGCCTCTTAAACTAAGCCACTCTGTGCACAAGGGGGATCTTTGGCAATACAGCCAAAATCTTACTGGAGTGTCATCCCCTTCTAGATCATCAAAATTCGGTAGAGATTTTCTTTCTTCCTTTTTTCCATCTTCACTGTTTTTATTGTGATCCGGAGTTTATCTCGGAGGGCCAAATTATGCTTGGCGCTTAATAGGCCTCGGGAGCACGCAGAAAGGAAAAAAAATCGAAGGGGGTAATTGATCTAGAATCTCGGAGGACGAGGGATCTGTGTCTCCGCATGTTGAGGAACTCGGTGGACATGACAGGAATCCAATTTAGAGGTTGAAGATGACATTCAAGACGCCCCAAGCACAGTTCAACTCCCACTCAACTCCCCTACCGATCACCCACCCCCCCCCCCCCCAACCTTCTCTGCTCAGGATGATCCCCACAACAAAAACATTACAGGGAATCTGGTTTCCTTTTTAGCTATACAGGATTTAAAGACGTTGTCTGTGCATACTCAGGGCCGAAAAAAATTGAGTACAAATTCGGCTTCTCGAAGGTAAAGCTTTCGAATGACATACAGGGTGTCCTAGAACAAAAGGAAACAAAGATTAAATTGGTAATTACTGGATAATTACTGAGAATTCTGGGAAACAAAACGGCAAGTAATATCTATTTCATCACCGTGTCCTCTTTCTTATAACACATAGGAATCCAGAATACCTTCATGGATGTCTGAGAACCGATGGTTCAAAGCGGCCATGTCCGAAATAACTTTGTACCAGATTACAAGTACCGGTATAGGTTCATCGGCCGAAAAGGGATAAACAGTATACAAAGAAAAATAATCACTTTAAAAATTCTTTATTCAAACTTTCGTGTTTTTAGCACTATTTAAAGGATTTTAAAATCAAATATTGATTTTTGGGTTCGGTTTATCTTTTTCTTATTGATGAACAGTATTCTTGATCTGGTACAAAGCTTTTGACATTGTTGTTTTGAACTATCGGTGCTCAGCCATAAATCCATCTGCAACCACTTCCTGTTTTCTTACCATGGATAGTATTTTGGGAAGGTAATTTATATGAAGGTTAAAACGAAGTCCATTTTCTGGAAAGATCTGAACACGGTCCTTTAAGAAACATATGAGCTGCAGCTACATGTATATTCAAAATGCTCGCAAGTCTATAAATGTGACCTGTTCTGATGAAATGAGTCGGATGCAGGGGGTACCGGTAAGACATTTTGCAGAAATCCACTACGGGGGTTAGATCCTGTCGTTTTTAGACTTACCTCAAGTCTGACTTCGTGTATAATGTACCAGTTATGCATATAGGGTACTTCCCATAATTGGTGAAGTATATGCGATCTCAGACTTGAAGTAAGTCTAAAAACGAAAGGACCTACCCCGCACCCCTCCCCCCTCCCCCTCCCCCCACCCCTTACCGAGGCCCCCTGTCGGATGTCGCGCGGTCTGGGATGATCCAGAATAAAATACGAAATTACTATGGTAACTCAGAGTGATACCCGAAACTTCCAGGCGGTAACGAGGTATACTGTCATGTGCCTGGATTCCTCGCTGATCTCTGATTTATAGCATGTCGCAAAAACTGGGCCTAGGCTGTGCGACATTCGATTCATTTCGGTGGCAGTATACAGTAAAAAAGTAAGGTGTTCCCAAGCAGTTGTCCACCGACCATCGCTAAAATTGTCATCGAAAACAAGGGTCTCGGTACTTTCTTTTGTGACACAATTGGAAAATTAAGAATCGCGTGACGTAATCTCTGCATCCAAGACGAGGCTGTAGGTGCTAATTTGACATTTGTCGATAAATTCTACTTTTCTTAAAAAATGACAGCTTATCATACACTGTGAGTTCACATGGTTCAAATCACCGTTTACAGACATACGTTTTTTTAATTTTTACAAATCATGAAAACTGGCTTTGAAGACAAATTACATGATTGTAAAACTTCAAAAACAGGAACAACAGTATCACATAACTAAATGATTATGTTGATAAACTGCCTCGTAGAAATTTCAGCCACATAGATGCAGTAATACTTCAGACATCCATGAAACCCATGCCTGTTTTTTGTGTTGAATGAATGGTAAAAAACAAATCTTTGCAAACGATTAACAAAAAAGTACCTTATTCGGTTGGCAATTTCTACCACAGATGGACCATTTTACACGGGAAAAAATCATGTGTTTGTTACCATTGCTATCAAAACTTTTACTCGGGTTTTTCTTGTCAACTCGTGAAGTAAAATTTTGGGTAACTGCAAATAATGGGTTTTTAAGCATACAGGTTTCACGGTGCGCAGCGCAGGTAAACCTTTATAATGCATTCTGGGGTGCGGAGGTCGGTCGCGTTGTCCGGGATGGTATTTGCATGATCCCATTTCTAGGCGCCAGTCTCTGTTTGTTTGTTTATTTTCGCATTCTTTATACAGTTTTGTATCTGGAATATATTTCCACATGGCGTGAAATGTCTCGGCAGCTGCAAAAGAAAACAATAAATTTCGACTTAATAAAACGATTATCCAGAGAATTGGAAAATGATGAAAAAGGGGTTTTGATTTTGTTGAGTGGTGTAGAGGCCATATCAAGTATGACACGGTGACGCTATGGCCGGTGAAAAGACATTTTGCACGAGCGGCCATGACAGGGGGCAGTCACATTGTCACCGTGCGTCATTTACGAGTCGAGTAGGCACTTAGTGGATTTATTGTCACATCTTTTAAAAATTATGAAAAACTTGCACCGTGTCATGGCCGCTGGAGAAAGGGATCTATTTACAGGGGACTGTTTTCAGAACCACAACCAGAAACTTGTTACTGACGTAACACCGAATTCAAAATTGTCACCATAATTTTGTTTGAGGCCATCTAAGTTTACAAACACGCAATCCGTTTGTGTGATTAAGGAACGTTTTATTCTCATCCGATTATAATAAGTGTAATTCGGCAACCGAATTCACTTCGGCAACCGAAATCGTTCATTGATTGAATATTACATCAAAAACATGTTATTGTTTATGACTGCGCAAACATGACTGCGTAAGTTAGCGATACACCAAAACATTGTTGCACTGTGTTCGTGTGCGCGATCGTATTTTTGTCAGTGAGCGTTACGTCCCCTATCCAAAGCTCAAGTACCGAATCTTTAACACTTGTCACACCGTGCGCCCGCCCGAGAGAAAAGAGGGAAACTCGCGCTGACCTCGTGGGGGAAAAACATTATTTGCTCGTGGAAGCTAGCAACCGTCTGTATGCGTGTAGTCACATTCCCAAACCGACAATGGTTATCTGTCCTTTCAAAAGACGAGACATGGGCCTTTTTCCAAATCTCGGCTTCGTCTCCGTCTCCGTCTCCGTCTCCATGTGGTTTACATGGAGCCGGAGCCTGAGCCTGAGCCCAAGTCGAGATTTGGAAAAAGGCCCAGAACTATTTGTTTTTAAAAGAGAGCTGGTACTTCAGTGATGGGAGAATAAGAGAACTCGACGTGAAGGAATTGGCCTGACGTCAAAGGCTTGATATCATGAGCCAAGATTTGAAATGATGTCGAGATTATATCAGAATTATGAACTGTTTTGCGAAGTTGCAAAGGCCCGATTCTGATTGACGTCTCACATGCGTAGTTGTAAATACGTATAGCTACGCTGGGACCATATTACTTATTGTGTTATAAGCCCCGTCTACACAAGCAACCATTTCACATAAAACATGACCAAACTTGAAGTTACATAAAGTTTGACATTATAGCTAGCACATAGTTACATTTGGTTTAGGGTTAAGGGTCGGGTTAGGGTTGGGCTTATATTCATTATGGTACAGTATTAGGAACAGTTTAGGGGTAAGTTTATGGTGAATTAAGATAGGGTAGGTATAAGCCATCTCTTTAGCTTTTCTTCATTCTTTTCGTTTTAAAATTAGAAGTGGTGTTTTAGAACATTTTGCACTTGGAAGTGACAATTGGAGCGGATGGAAGATGGTACAGTTATAAGTTTTTAAGACATTTAACAAATAAGAAGACTTCTTCGTGACTTTTTAATTCAAATAATTTTCTGCATGTCTTTAAGTTTTGGAAACTGGATTTAAATCGTAAAAGTCTGTTATCTATACTGTTATCTTCTTTTTGTGATTCAATTTACAATGGCTCAGCATGATCCAAGACGTGCTAATTTGGAATTTATCTATTGATGTGCCTGCAACGTGCGTGTTTTCATTTGCACAACAAATCCCTGCACTTCGAGTACATGCGTCAGAGGTTTAATGTGTTGGGTTTCACGGCTTTTATACAGCGCTGTCACACAACTTCAGTTTAATCATTTTGAACTGTGAGCGACTGAATGCTCTCTTAACTGGCGTGTGGGGCCAGAGATCACATTGTATACGAGGATCATACTTAACACAGGGGGGTGAAACTCAACATACAGGTGACACGTTAGTGAGATGATTCCACGATCCGAGTGCTAAGACTAGAAAGCATCTCCTCAACTTGTCCCCTACGGAGAAGTCTCGCCGTTATTGAGTCCTCACTCCTGGAGAGGCCACGAGAGTCTTCAAGTTAATTGAACCACTTGTACCCGAGTCGGCCCAACCGTGCGATCCGCTTGGCACGAGAATCGTTGACGATTAAAATAAAAAAGGAGGGAGAGGGAAAAAAGAGCTGTTTGACAAGCTGACCGGCTCGAGTTCTGACAGGAGCGCGATGGAGGTACGGTCGCCTGGAGGGCTTGGGGCCGGCGAACCGCGGTGCAGGCCGGCCGCGGTGTGCCGCACGGTGTACGCTTGGCTTGGGTTTATCTTACGGCGATCGATCCAACGAGCGTAGCACTGACAGGAAGCTGGCTAATTGCACCATTTCTGAACCGTCTGTCTTCGCGTTGACTTGTCTTGTTCCTTGCTAGGGTAAGGAGCAAAAAAAAGGGGGGGGGGGGGGTGCATGTTTGCCTGGACGGACAACTCCGAAAGCGTTAAGTATCCACAATTGGCATACGCGAGTGCCCGGTACTCGCTGCGGTGCACTGGCCCGTGCGAGCAATTACATGCGATTTCACCGTGGGCGTAATATCAAACGCGCACGGAGCGCGCCTGTCATTAAACTGACAAGCTGTTAAGGGTACTTTGCAAGATATGACTTTTCGCTTAAAAACAATCATTTATTGAACAGACCGTGAATTTTGCCAAAGGGTGAATACTTAACTTGTAAAAAGGGACCTGAAATTGCTACTTAAGTAGACGGCTTGTTTCCTAGATAGACTGGTGAATGGAAACATGGCTTGCTTGGAGCAATGTAAAAGCATTAGAGTGGCTATAGATTCTGCAAAATATCTTATTATGTTTAAATTCATTGTAACTTGCACCCGTAATTACCATTTTTGTCATTTTTCTTTATTTGTAAAAAAATGTACCAATCATATTCAATCGTCTTTATCTTTCGCAATCACGCTTAATAATAGATGTGCACGAACTTTGGCTATTCAATTGTTTTTTAATAAAGAAAAACACATTGTGTTAAACAAGTGCAACTCGTACATTATTGTTATAAGACCGATGTCATTTGTTTACATCTAAAGCGCCCTCTGTTGAAATCATGTCTGACGTTGTGCGCACGCATAGTTACGCATGGTCACACATTTCAAAAGCGATTCATACGGCAACCTCATTCCTAATCCAAATTCATTCACAGCATGATGCGTGCGCACAGCGAAAGCCACGCCCCTAATGTTTTTTATGCCTGCTGTGACTTCACACGTCACACCGTTTATACAAACAAAACGAAACATGACCCGGACGTGAAAAGCGAGTACGAACTTCCAAAAAAGGGGCGGTCGGGTTTGCGTGGTGGTTCATTTCCCGCCTTTAACCTCTGGCGTCCCAGGTTCGATTCCGGGATACGTATGTGGATTGGGTTTGCAGTCCCTACTTGACCGCGTGGGTTTCCCCCAGGAGATTTCCCTGGGGTTTTTTCTCCCACTTCTAAAACTGCATCTCCTTCGTCATTTCAAGTTGATAATAAAGTATAGTTAAAGCTAAAACCGTATAGTCGATGGCATAAAGGCTTAGAGTTGCCGAAGGTGCCGTAAAACAACAACAGCAACAACTTCCTAAAGAACGGCAGATACGACGATACCTTGTAGTATGGGCGCAGCCATTTTGTCCGAAAACCGGGCGAAGAATGGCTTTTTGCGTACATTTCTATGGCAATGCACTGAAACGATGTACGCAATAAAATGTTGCAAATTGGTGTCTATTTTAAAATGGCAAGTTTTAATTTCATCCGCCATTAGATTACACGCATGGAAAAATGATAGATTGAAGCGCCTGTACCAGACTTTGTACATTTAAAGTGATAAAAACTCACGGTGAATCAAAGTGATTTGTCGTTTTTAAGTCTTGAAGTTTTGTTATGATGCCGCGTTTTCTATTTAAATGCTTCATCGTCTGGTTTTAGAAACAACTCTTCTTTCGTGGACATTATTTAAATATTCACTCATGTTTGGTTCTTATTATATTGTTACTAACCGGGTCTGGTTGACGACAACCCCCGGTCCCGAACTGAAACTGGCGCCGCAGTCTTCGATTTAGGGCGTAATCTGAACACAGATCGTCGCTTTTGAGCCGAAAGCTGCTTTTAAACCAAAGCCTATGCTTGTCACTCAATAGTTGACAGTTTGTACAGGGTGAAAGGGAGACGAGAGGGGAAAAATTAAAGGTGAAAACAGGACGCTAAAGGCCCTGCGTCCTGACTTTTCTCATGTAAATGCATAAGTGGGGTACCTTTGCTGAGTGGTTTAGGTCACTGACTCGCAATACTTGGGTGAAAATACCTGGCTGGGGTACCTGTGCCCTCAAGCAAGGCACTTAAACACACTTGCCCCATCCTTTGGAAGGGATGCAAAGACATTGGTCCATTGTGTTGTGCAACGCACTTAAAAGATACCAGAGCATTCTTTTGTGAAGAGTTAGGGGATTCCCCGGTGTCTCTGGCCGTCGGCTGACAATGGCGCCACCCACCCACATATATCTCGATGTTTAGGTTAAAGACAATTGTAAGCTTCATGAAATTCAGCCTACGGGTTACGAATTGAAGTTCATTAAACTGACACAAGTGCAAAAACTGACACAAGTGACTGTTATAGGCAGACTAATTTGGCATCATAAAATGCGCTAAAATATAAGCTTCATTTTGGCACCAATCGTAAGTCGATATTTGCATAATTGGGGAATCGTTGCTTGACTGGGGTGATTTACATAGGTGGCCAAGGTGGGATGAAATGACAATTAGCCTTTTGTGAGTAACATTTGCACTATTTGGAGCCCCAAATTCAAACCGGGAGGTGCAGTTTAGAAAGTGACATACTAAGTTCTAGTTGTTACGTGGTGCACGCCATTGCCTAGCAATCAACAGTCTGGTTGCTTTATGCCATTCTCTCTTACGGTAAACACGGTATTGATTCTGTACTTCACATCTGTGGCGTGCACCACATATCAACAAAAAATAGTCTGGTCAAGTGGATACTAAGTGTGTATGTGAAAGGAAGTACGTCAGTACACCAGACGCTATTCATGCGAAACATGCAAAGGCTAATTTAGAAGCTAACAGAACAACCTCTTCACGTAACGCAGAAAATCAGGTCAACGTGTCCAACGTACGTGTCCAACCCTCCTTGAATTTTACACGATTAATTTGTGTACGCCATGCTACCATGTCATTCACCTTCATTAATCGAATCTTTCGACCGCTGGGCCTCCGTAAACGGAAAGATTCGACTCTCATTTAACATCTTATGTAACTCTTCCGTTGCGGTGTTAATAACTTTCAAATTAAGTGACGAGAATACATTTGTAGTTTAACCGTAGGCCTAAATACATGCATCAACCGATTGGTCAGGGCTTCGAGTACGTAATTAAAGACTCGAGAAGTTGCTCTCTCATCCAATTAGCTGTTATTTTATGGGTTCGGGTCACAGCTAAACGAACAATTTATTGAATAAATGCGAGGTTAAATCTCTACGTCAATTAAGCTGTGCTCTTTCTGATTATAGCAACCAGTACTTCGATTTACTGCATTCTATGCCTTTTTGACACACACAAAAGATCGTGTTGGAAAATGTGTGCGGTGATCATTATTTTGTCAACTCACTGTGTCGGCAATGGAATCGATAAATGTGATGCTCCCAGAGACCATAGGTTTGTGTAGAAAATAACCTTGTTTGTTAAAAATCGCTGTAAAAATAATGCTCTCACGTTCCGACCCAACAAAGTCCTTCTCAAGTGACAAATAAGCAGTATTATACTACATGTACCTTTTTTTTGTTATAACGTGATTTAGCAAAAGCCTTCAGAAAAAGCTAAACAGAAAAGCCTTTATTTTTTTGGAGGGCATTTTTTAAAACTTCACTAAAAAGGTACTCGAGTTTGGGAAACTTTGGGTTATGACTACCCAGCGATATTACTCTCACCCATGAAGTGTTAACGATAACAACGACTGAGAGTTTGACAAGAGGTCACTGTTTTAGAATGGACTACCGTCTGCCCATCCAACCCTCCCCTAAGCCGTGTGCGTGGTTACGCATCAGCGTAGCTTTCCTGTCGAGCCGGACGGTACAACGAAACACGAGCCCCGTAGTTAGTGACTCACCACGCCGCCGCATCACCGGGCATGGCCGCGGACTCGCCCAAACTCCACGTTTTCCCAATAGATTTGAAACCGTCCCGATCGCTTTCAGGCCCTTGTAATGATCGCATCTCTTGACGGCCGACTTTTTTTTAACATATCGGCATGCTCTTGCCACGCAGGTGGTCCACACGCAGTCTTAAGACTTTATTTGGAAATGATCGATAAGTGCGACACCTCAACACGCTCGAGCATTTGCCTTGCAAACACGGAGCGTGGTTCCGGTTTTTTGTCTTTTTCTCCCCACGACGCTGACGCAAATTTAGGTGGTTGGAAAAAAGGCAGGAATCTTGATCAAATTCGCTTGATGATGAATTTGCCGGACACTTCAGACGTGCAGCAGACACGCACCGCAAGATGTGACACGGGACACTGTCATTGGTATGAAATCATTGAATCAGAACGGCCTTTGCCGGTCTTAATCTGCAATCTGCATTCGCACTCAGTACACCCTAACCTCGAGACCTGTAGTCAAGTTACCCATCTGAAGTCCGGGTATGAGTCCATGGGTCGATTGCAATAAAGAAAGTAAAGATGTCTTAACTCTGAAAACTTTAGCAATAAGTCATCATAATTTCTTTTGTCTTGCAATAAAAATCACGTGCCATAACTTGTGTCCTATAGGAAACCTACAATTTAAGACATACCCAATATAACATAACTTGCGTCTTCTAAAAATTGTTCTATATTTCTTGCGCAAAATTATTCCATGGGAAAAATACCCACGTTCTTTTTAAATCAAACTTGTCTACTTTCTTACACTTATTTTACTGAACATTTACTACAATTTAAGCTACGCTTTGACATATTACAAAAGTTTCTCAAAGTCGTTAAGCCACCTACCATGACTACAGTTTACGTTTCGTTCGCGATATGCAGGAGCCTTTTCCTCCGTACGCGAACGCGACTATACTGGAAGGCAGCAACAAAAGTACATTTACCTGCTACATGTGAACCGTCCATAGCATCTCTTCAGGTGATTACATTACTGGATGACAACTCCGATTTACTGGCAGCTTCATTTCTCATTAAGAGCCCAAATGGTTGTGAAACATACTCAAGTCAACTGAACTAACGCTACGTTTACCAAAATGCAACCCCCACCCAACCCCCCAAAAAAATCCAAAAATTTGACACACGTATATATTCAATACCGTAAACATACCTTATTCACGCAGCCTTCCGTTTCAGTTCTCGAAATAATTACTCGTGCTGTAATACCCATACACGCACACGCACGTTCGAAAAACATGAATCACGAATCTTGCTGTTCTGTCACTTTACGACCTAATTTATTCGCATGTTTTATTTTGTCACTGATGAGATTTTAGCACATACACAAAAAAACGGTTAGACCGATTGCAATCGAAGTTTACCGAGCAATTGGAAATTCGTGCAGGTTCGCAGAACAAAGCTATCGGGGAAACATTCAATTCAAAACTACAACTTTTGTAAGAATATTTAGCCTCTGATCATTTGCACATCATTAAGAAAGTGTGTGTGGTACGGGCCGGCATCATTTCGTGGACGTTTAGTGCCACTCGGTGCCAATAATTGGGTCGTCGTCGGCACAATAAGTATTGTCGATAAACACGCTCATTTACCTATTAAACACGCTCAGTATTTAATGTTACCCGTGAAAATGGAATCGCAATTCTTTTTTGTAATCGGAATCGACTCCTAAAATGCTGGAGTCGCCCAAGCCCAGTACAGAATCAATACCGTGTTCATCGTGGGAGGGTTGTTCGTTGCATTGTCGTGCACCACGTTGTAACTGCATGACGTATACAACGAATTGAAACATTATTTTCTTCACTGTCGTGTGATATACGGTAAAAATATATAAAACGTACAGAAAACGTTCGTTACATAATTGCAGCTGGTAGTGTTTAAAGGTGCAATCTCATTAATGGGCCAAATCTTTACCGTAACCTACTCGTCCAAAGCCTGCTACATTAGCAGATGAATTCGCTTTAACGCGACTTTTGCCATGGCAGTCAATGCATTGGGAAGACACAGCCACGTTTGTTGTTTAAACACGGTGAGAAAAATCGTTAGGATCGATGAAAAAGCTGAGAGTAAAGGCAAACAGTTCCCTGATCTGAGCTAATATTTATTCATCTTGATATATAAATGAGCTTATTACCATGGTAACGTCTATAATGTCTGCATTGCATGTTGCCATTACAGTGTGCTGGTATCTCGATCGGAATGTTACAATGATTTATAAGGCTGAAACTAAAAAAGCTCTTGTACATGCATAACATTTAGTCTCATTTTGTACATATTTTATTTATAATTAATCATACAAGTACCATTTTTCAATATGCCAGGCAAAATGCAACAAAAAGAGGCACGCTTTGCATGTATTTATTGACCAGATCAAGCACCTTTTCACCCTGCCCCCCCCCCCCCCCCCCCACTTACCTCGTGCGTGATGAGATTTTGATACCATATCGTGTGCCGTATTTTTCTCATGACCATTCTGAAATTTTGCGCTCTCAATCCTATATTTTCAAGGATATTGGCAAAACAAAAAAATAAAGTTAAGTAATTTATGGAGATGCATAAAGCAGTGCTGCAGCAGTGATTACACCAATCTTTTTGCTTCCACAGCCAAATTGGAGATTGCAAATTTCCCTTTTTCTTCCCACGGATAGTATTCTGGAGAAGTTTTAAATTATGATTGTTAGGTTAGAATGAAATTCATTTTTTTGGTGGAAAAATCTGAACAACTCATTTGAGGGAATAAATGTGTGGTTGGAAGTGAATAATTGCCCGAGGTGAAGCAGAGGGAAATTATGATGCGTTGTGGCTTGGCTGGTAAACCTCTGGCTCGAATCTGGCCAAATTCTTTTGCTAAATTTGAAATGAATTTATTAATGAATTTATTAAATTTCTATTTCCATTTCAGTGATATTTCATTTATATTTTTTATTTAAATTTTTTGTTTTAATCTTCGGACAATATATGTAAAAAAAAAAAAATGTTGTCCTGCATGGTCAAGACAAAAGCTCATAAAAACAAAAGTCCAAAGACAACACGGTTGTCTGCATCCATCACTTACAGTCAAGAGACAAAGTCTTGTTTGTAATTCGTCCAGCTTGTTGACTTCAACATTGCGCGGCCCTTGTTTATCAAATTGCGCCCGATTTGATTAAAAAAAGGCGCGCAAAACTAAGCGCACGGATGTGATTGATACGTATACGTGTGTTTTCTGTGCAGAAGGGCAAACTGTTGAGAGTCTATGAGGGAAGGGGGCTGGTTGCATCTCGAGATAAAGGAGGCCTGTTGCTGCGTGATGAATGGATATGTACCGTGATCTCGTGGTTTGTTTATAGTGGAAGAGAGCGTGCACTTGGATAGAAAACCTTTTCATGGAGAGTTGGACGGCATGGCGATGCCTCGAAAGTCGTGCATGGGTGCCATTTTGTTTTTCAGCATTGTGCTTATTGTATACGCATCGTCCATCCTGGTCGCCTATTTTGAAAATAGGTCATTCAATGAAAACGGAACACAGTGTTCCCCTGACGTCGTGACACTTCTACACTGTTCCCCCTTAATGCAGCCCCAATACATCTTTGCAGTCACCCGAATGTTTACTTTACTTTACTAAAAGTGTTGATAGCAATGGTAACAAACTCCAAAACCAAACTATACCTCTACATTTTATACCAACATTTCGAGACACAGATAGATAGCAATAAAGAAATGTGGGTTGTTGGCTTCTTTTTATTTGGTTGCTGAGATTTATAGCCGACTCAAGTCGTTGCCCTGTATCCACCTAGGAGGTTCTTCAACATGACCACGAAGTGTGAGAGAACGGATTCTGCGTTTTAGAGGTACATGTAGGAGGAAAACTCCACACACGTACGAGTGTATGGGGACATGGCCGAGCTCCACAAACAATACGGAGGCCAGCATACAGTCAATATAGATTAGGCTTCAAACACTGGTTTAAAAGAGCCGAGTCCCGATCAACAATATAATGGTTTGATCAATTAGAAAGTCTGGATTTCTAAATCCACACTTCTTCTTTCTAACAAGCTTCACATTTTTACCATCACAGACCTTCAGAAGGATTTTTATATTAAGGCGTAGATTACTTCGTCAACCTTAGATACTATTTCCATTCATACATACATAATGATTATTCGTTCATGTCTAAACAATTTCAGCAAGAGACAAAACTGCCCGGGCACCTGGGACACTTCAGTTTAAAGGCTAAGGGTTTAGGATCACAGAATACAAACCCGTTGGATTTTCGATTCTTCGCATGCGAATATACAGAGTCCTGATTCAGATTTTCAAAGTATGATCCTTTTATTGTCGAGTCAAGTAGATTAGAAATGACTTTTATTATTTCTTCCACCACTTTGAAGAGTTAAACCTTTCCATCGTGTTCACCAGACACTATAGGTTTTTAGATGGATTGTTAATGGGGCAATTTTTTGCTTAATCTGCATGCCCGCTGTCGTGGCTGATTCTGTTGTGTTGTTGTTGCTGCTGCTTTTTGCTATCTCGCCACACTGTTGCTGTTTGTGCTGTTGTTTGCAGCTGTTGTTGCTGCTGCCACATTGTTGCTGACGTATGCTGATGTTTCTGCTTCTGCTGGATCCTGCAAAATACCCCACTGTGTTCCATCTTTGGCCTCAGGCTTCCTAGGTGTCTTCTGTAAGGAAGATGGAACTCGGTATTTCCAGTGTATATATATTGACATGTGTGTACGTAGCCTTTGGTTGAGGCGCAGCGATTTGCTCAGGTCATGGAATTTGCAAGACCTTATTGCCACTGCAAAAGCAGCAGCACACAGTGGCTACCATGCCCTTCCTCTCCCTCAGATTTTTAAATTTTTTTAAATTTTTAATTGCATTCTTTTTTACGAGTCTGTGTGTAAACGGATCTCTTTCTGCTTGAAATACGTTGCTTCGATTATAAATATTAAATATGTTAAATTAAAAAAAAAATTTTTCACCCCCCCCCCCCCCCCGGCGAACGACTTAGGCGCTCGCATGGCCTCCCCCCTGGCGACATTGCTCAGTACGCTAATGGCGCACAATCTTTTGTGGTATTTGCGACCAATATAGAAATCGTTATTTTTCGTGATGCACTTTTTTCATGATTTTTTTCGTGCATTTTGTCAATTACATGTAGTTCAATATTGCTTTATATAGCGTACATTTCATATGGATAATGTTTACGTGCTCTGCATAAATATAATGGGTATTTAGGTTTTTCTTGCTCTAGATATCTTTCACCTAACAATATAGAGATACATATTGTGAGTGGCGCCATTAGAAGTTAACGGCCAGAGACACCGGAATCCCTAACTCTCACGAAAGAGTGCTCTGGGATGCTTGAAGTGCGTTGACGAACGGCTTTACGTCCCTTCGGGAATGATGGAGGCAATTGTGTTTAAGTGCCTTGCTCAAGAGCACGGTTACCACGGCAAACTACTCGGCCACAAATAATTAAAAATCGTCGGTTTTCAATAGATTGTAATGAGTACGACATAGGCACTGTATGCAATTATTTAGCGTGTGGAAACGGCTGCTGTACATTTACTGTTGCTTCTTGTTGCGCCAGATATCCGAAAGATATTCTGACATAATAAAATTATAGGCATTCCTCGTTCAGTTTCCTCACCTGCAAATATGGGCAATAGGAAAATATCTGACAATAGTACGCAATCTATTGGTGCTGATATTGGGTTTAAAAGCTGGAAATCGTTTTCCTATTGGCACTTTTCTTCGGGCTTAGGAGCAAGCGAGGCGATTGCGATAAATTGTACGAAAAATATTTGGTTGGTTTATCTTAGTTTATCCGATAATGGACAGAAACATAGACCAAAGTCATCATGTGTCAATCTTTCTGAGGTAGTGCAATTAGGACCTGTCAACGAGCGATAAGTACAACCGGTTGCTGCGGCCAAGTGAAACCCAACAAGCCCTTTTGAGCATCAATGGAATTCGCCGGAACTGAACGTCCCCTGGTCCCACGCTTTCTGAAATAACCTCTCAGGCGTACACTACCAAAAGTGCGATGACAAAAGACAAATTTATCATTGTATAACCCAATGTATCTATTTTCGCGCTCGTCTGAAGTGCAAATTTATTAATATTCTTTCAGCGTGACCTTGGCGATTTGGCCCCCTGGGCTAAAGCGCAATTTCAACCATACATCAATTGTTCCAACTCTATCTCGCGTGTTCCGGAGTCAAAGGAAAGTCGAATTCCATTGTCGTCATTTGTTCGGGACTCGTCCTCATTTTATGATGGTTAGGGTGTGCATGAAATTGCCTTGCCCTTTGTGTACTGATTATGATGTAAGAGCCAAATAAAATCAATTACGGGTTAGCCTTGGCACGTTCGTATGGTCTGATTACGTGTAGTGACGACCACTAATTGTGGGAATTGTGTTGGGGTTGACGGTAATCATGCATGACATTAGTCGAACGTGTGCTCTTTTATCCAGTATCAATTGCTTTTTTTCAGCAAGTGCCTACGATGCACTTTCGAGGAACAAAACATAAGCCTACTGGGCGTATATTCTTGCAGAAACCCCCACGAATGAACAAGACCTTTGAAAAATGGTCCACGAGCTGTTATTCTCTTAAAAAAGATAAACACTTGTAGAAGGTTGCTTATTTCTCTAAAATGATCGCCAGCTATAGGAAAGTTTGTTATAAAAGTACCACACGGAGACTTATTATTTTAAACTCGTATCCTCTCTGACCACTTGAGAAATCACTTTTAATTTTGCTTCTAGGTACGCTTCATATAAGTCGCCGTAGTTTTGCAAGTTCGGCGCTCGGACTCGAGATGGCCGTGAGTCAGGTCACCAGCAAAGTTTCATACTTCAAGCGTGTTGGAGTGGGGGAAACAAATGTACAATCTTGCGTCATTCATGCTGTTGTATGGTTGACGTCTTTTTCTTTCTTTCAAAATGTTAAATATGGCGCAACGCATAGCCGCATCGGCTCAAGTTATCATTAAATTAATTTGTTGCCGGACGCTGAAAACAAGTGCCCCATATTTCCTATGAGGGTTTATTCATCGGGCAATATCATAGACCTGTAGCATTTGTCATTGAAATATGACGATAATCGAAACAAGTGCTTTCTCTCCCTTTAATGTGCACTCTAGGCCGACGCCACTGACAGCTGATGTTTCCGTGTATGTTTCGCTGCTTAAAACACTTTAGTCAAATTAACTAGACAATAAAGGTCAGCTGGGGTGCAACTGAAAATCAGTCAGTTATGGACTAGATTTGCTAATCAGGATGACTAGAATATCGTAACACCCTTATGTGTGTTGTCAACTGTTACATGAGTCCTACACTGAAACCAGTGACTGTTTCTCTGCGCAATTAACAATGGTCCTTTGCAGATTACAGCGAATACTAACGCCCAGATACACGGGTAACTCGTCAAATTGTAGTAGTCCTATTCTCTAGCTCTTTCGAATCACTCACACTATTGATCTCATTCACCAGTCCTGTCGAGTGCACGATAAAACGGGCTAGACATACCCCAATGATCTCCCTGAGTGACTGCAATCGCCAGATCTCGGAAGAAACAAATAAAAACACCGAACGATCGCGGGAAAATCCCAGTGGAATTATTCATAATCCAACACGATTGATCCGGACCCGTGCGGCGAGGAAACCCGGGTCTCTAGGGCGCCCCCACGGTCGATATCCGGACAGGGAGAACGTACACACATCCTCATAATGAATGGATTCTACGTGTCCTTACATCACTCTAGTGATAGCTCAGGAGTCTCTCAAATAAAAGGCATAATTTGTTCAGGGTCTTAAGTTTGGCTTACCAAGGTTATCAGCCTACGAATGTCCATGGATGAATTATTTACAAAACAAAATCACAATCGGAAAGGTGTAGGTACAGGTGGTCAGGTACAGGTAGTTTTAAAACTTGCACTTTTCTGTTCTTTTATTTACCCTTTTCGTCAAATTGGCTGGCTCTGACACCACACAAATGCACCTTTTGAAAAACTGTTACAACTGTATGTTTGAGGATGTGTATGATAAAAACCAACCTGTGTATAATGCACCTATCAATTGTACACCCCCCCCCCCCCCCCCCCCACCCCCCACCCCCAACGCTCCCCCACCCCATATGTGGGGATTTAGTCACGTTGTTTGTGCTCCAGTAACAATTGCACAAGGTGCATAAGTCAGTAGCTCAGCACTTCATCCGTGTTCCAAAAAAAGTCAAAGTCCGCGTCCGTGCATTCAAGAAAGTGTGCCGTCCTATATGCCGGACATTTTGTGTGCATGCATAACCACCGGCTCGTCCCCCAGTCCTTAGCATGAATATTTTGCGTGAAATCGAAACGGACCGACCGGGTTTCCAATGTTATTGTAGTATAACATCAAGTTAACGGGAATGCGCTGACTGTATGAAGTCATGAAAAATGCATGCAATTACCAGCATTATCTCCCATTAGCTATTGATCCACAATGCTCATGATAATGTGGTCGACCGCGTACGCTGCTCATCCGCGGGAGTACGACATCGCAAACTCGGCTAATCTGATCCGTGATTTTAGCTAAACTCGAGGCGATCTTCAGTTCTTAGCGTCGTGTTAGAGACTATAATCGTTGACGCAGAAGCAAATTTCAAACGTGTCCCCTAATCAGTGTACTGCAGCTGCTTTAAAAAATGTCGGGTTAAGTATGCTCTGCAACCCTCGTTACAAAGACGAGGCTTGGAGGGGCATGCAGTGGCGTACTGAGACATTTCGCGGGGGTGGAGGTGGTGGTGGGGGGGGGGGGGGTTGCGGGGATGCATGCCAGCGCTGATGTCGCTCAGTGCGGGGGCGGAGGGGGTGGGGGAGGGTTGGCTGGGGCTGGGGCTGATGCTCTCTTCCCCAACACCACCCCGATGTTTTCCTTCAATTTGGCATACAACTGAATCAGAGCATCATTTTTCATGGCACCAAAGTTGGTGTAATTTGTCTTGAACCTCCATCAGTTAAGTCAACTAGAACAAAATATTATGCAAATCGTGCATTTTCAGTTGTGGCTCCAAGATTATGGAATGGGCTTCCTGTGAATATTCGAGATGCCTCCACTTATGAGTCATTTAAGTCCTTGCTTAAAACTTATCTTTTTAGGTATTTTTTTTTTGTTAGTGAGTTTCGTGGTGTTATTGTATTTATAATGACTTTTTTGTAAAGTGTGCAGAGATATTTATGTTGTGCACTTTAAACAATAAATGATTAGATTAGATTGATTACTGCACTGCTTTATGGAAACACATTTGTGTTTTTTTACGATGTCCTTGAAAATATACGGATTCAGAACGCGAAATTTCAGCATGATAATAAGAAAAATATGAAAAATTATATAACCATGGCAAAATGGGGGGAGGGGTGGGGGGGGGGGGGCGTGTAAAAATATGATCTAGAACGCTCCTTTAAGTGCGCAAGAGAAACCGATGGAGGGGATGAAATGACGTTCCAGTATAATCTTAAACAAATTTAAATTTAAAGTCTTCATCAGAAAAGAAGTTTACAGTCAACTTGAAGATAACAAGCCACTGGTCATCCAATCACTTCGGAGTCGTTATAAAGACTTTTTCGCTTCAGTTTTTTCCTCTGTTTTAACGACGCAATTACCGAAATAATGAAACTAACTCAAGAGGCACACACTACCTCAGCGGCTCTTATAGATGCTGGTGCAGTCAGCCTTCTAACTCAACTCTCTCAATATATTACATCAACGCTTCTTCGCGGTTTAGTGGCAATTTATCCAAGACTAAATGTCGTAATGAATTTGACAGTGAACCGCTGGGAGAATATTGTTCCTTCATTACGCCTCGGACGGCCGTCAATGGCCCCAAACAGCTCGCTACTTAAAACTATCATATTGTCAATCAATTCGCTGCCCGGTTATTGGAATGAACCAGGTTTCAATTACGGGATTCTGGAATTAGGCACATCCCGGGAAACATCAACGGCGTGCTTCGCAGACAGGCGGGAGCCGAGGCGCGAATTGACGGGGTAATTTTGTGGCTCTTCCTGCGGTGATCGTATACGGAGTTTCGCGCTCAGATATGAGTCGGGAAATTAGGTTGGCAGTTCGTGGTGACTCTCCTGCGATATTTGCCACTTGGCGGTTTGTTTTCTTTACGGTTAGCCCTTGTTTTAAAATATCATGGCGATACTGGACTGGGTTATTTGTTCAAATGCAGCTTGATCTAAACTTATAGCTCCTGAATGAAACGTATATGGTCCAAACGGAAAACCGTCCAAACGATAGCCAGATACCGCATGTATATCTGGTTTATCACTGTACGACTTTTGTAGGGGTGGTCGAGTTGGCGTGGTGGTTCACCTCCCCGCCCCTTCACCTCTGGCGTCCCGGGTTCGATCCCGGGGCGTGTATGTGGATTGGGTTTGCAGTCCCTACTTGACCGCGTAGGTTTCCCCCAGGAGATTTCTCTGGGGGTTTTCCTCCCACTTCTAAAACTGCATCTCCTTCTTCGTCATTCGTCTCATTAAGTTGATAAAAAAAAGTAAGTTTAAAGCCAATGGCATCAAGGGTTTTAGTTGCTGCCGACAACAACAGCAACAACAACAACAACGATTTGTGCTTCGAATTCCCCACGGTTAGGAAAATGCTATGTCATACTTTAAAACAGGGGTTAACCCAATCTTACCTATAATCGTGGCAATTTCGTAGCAAAAATCGCACTGCAGTGAGAAGCTGCAGGTTTGGAGCAACTTACATGTAAGTTAGTCAAGTATCTATCTAGCTTCCTTGAGTACAAACACGATGCGCGCATAACAGAAACTTAGAATCGGGCGTTTGGAAAATTGCTTGGAAGTCAAACATGCAATTTCAATTAATAAGACCAAACCCTACGTTGATGCAAATTTTCATAATTATGTGTGCTGCCGGAACGGCGTCAGCCGATCAAAATGGTCATTGTTTTCCGGCTTCGATTTCAGTGGTTGTTCATTTTTATCAGTCGGTGCTCCATACTAGGGACATAATTACTCTCAAGTGATGGAGGCTTGGGGCACGATAAAGGCAATTTCCCAGCTCTACATTAATGTTCGAACATACCTTTTCAAGTAGGCCCTATGGCGGATACAGTATGAGGGCGCCCTTCGATTTTGGTACGATTTCGAAGTATTTTGCAAAATAACCGCATATTTCTCTTTACACTAATTTATTTCATTTATATTTCTCTCTATGTAACACAGTTACAACAGGTAGGCCCTAAATCAGATTTTTAGAAAAAAAATACATTAAACAAAGTGCCCTCTACCTTTGTTTCGCCTACTCCCAAAAGTCTTATGAGGGCCGTATCTGAGGCGTTACTTGGGAAATTCCATGGACGATGCATGCAGGGTTAGGCCCTACCCCATTTCTAAACTTCTCGCTTTCGAATGATATTCCCCATCTTTAATATTTGCGACTTTTCTTGTATCGTGACGTTTGATGCCCAAAAGTTACACATTAACTCAAAATTTCATTACGGCCCGGCGTGGCGGCCGTACCCGTATTATTTCACGGCTATCATCATTTCCGTGTAAATAACTGGGTCTCGTGTTGGGAAATTTGGACTTCGATTTTTCACCACGGATGGATGGACCGGTGGTATAATTTCTAAGATAAATTGTCAAATCCGGAAAGGCGAGCAGGGCCGTTCTCTGAGGCAGGAAGAATTTTATATAGACGACGGCGTTGCTACGATAGTGCGAGGCTAAACACACGCGCGGAGCTCGTGTGTTGCAGTCGTCAAATGTCTTGGGTTTGCCAACTAGTGCGAGTTGGTTCGTGCCACGGTGTCTCAGAAAATAAGGGATAATGAAGTAATTTTCGTCACCAGCTATAACGGATCGAACGAGGACAGGGCTGTGTGTGGTCTGGTTTGATAAAAGTTGGCGAATTAGGGTAAATGAATCTAGCTTTAATGCTGGCGTAACACAATTACATTTTACTTTCTTCTTGGTTAGACGAAGTGATTTCAACAATAGGATTTGTATTCACGAACGCATGCTAGATGATACGTTTCGCATTTCTAAGCAATTTCAGAGGATTTAACGGTTTGTTTTACATATTTTCATGAGCAAAGCTGTGATGTCATCTCACCAGCATCAGAGTTCTCCATATAGACTTATGTAGGCATATATAAGTACGTGCCAAAAAAAAATATGCACTACTTTTGATCTTGAATAACCTTTTCATTTGCCAACGGATTTAAACAAAAATTTCAGATCATGTGTAAACAAGGCATGACAAATGTTATTGAGCGACTTCCATCACTTTTGTCCAGGTGGATGAAATTTGAGAGCCATACGAAAAAAACCTAAATTTCAGATGCAACCACTTTCGACTGGCATATATGCCAAGGAAGTCGTCTATGCACCTCTTGATGAACGATAGAGATGGTTTGCAATGACATTAGGGGTGATCCTGCACTCCTTCAGAAGCTTTCGGTTGCAGCAGTGGCGGATCTGGGGGAGGGTTTGAGGGGGTTGCAACTCCACCCTTGAGTGGCGAACTAATGTTAAATGCAGAAATAAATAAAATATTGCATTAAGAATTTCTCTCCTGAAACTTTTTAAAAAAAAGTGCCTTGGGTTGCAGGAGAAAGCAGCTAAACGTCAACATGTTTCGGACCTCCCTAGCAGGAGCCATAACCCCACCCTTAACCAAAAGCCAAATCCGCCCCTGTGCAGCATGCGCTTTCCTCTACCGTCTCAAGCGATGTATCGACATTCGAGGACGCCAGTCGAAAATGGTAGATTCTGAAATTGAGGTTTTCTTTTTGTATGGTTTCAAAATATCATCCTCTCTGACAAAGCTGATAAAACTCGCTCAATAAAATTTGCCACTGTCTTGTTTAAAATGTTTGTTTAAATCCCTTGCAAGTAGGACTTTTTTGACACGTAGTACAACAGTTGGTGTCATTTTCAGTGGCTTTATGATGTCATTAGTTTACTCAGTCTTTTTGGCATCACTCTTCCCAATTTATGCAAAACACGATGCGTGCGCAACGGCGGTCATATTTCAACAGAGGGCGCTTTAGATGTATAAACAAAGGCCACTGATCTGTATTATACTGCATGACAAAGGCCTGCGATTTATACTTTAGTCTAAGTCATTCAGTATATATGCTCTTCCCACACAGCCCAAACAAAAATAGCAAGCAATAAAAATGCTCCATGGATCGGTCTGAATTGTAAAACTATCTTCATGGGGGTCTGGTTCAAGTTGGGGAACATACGGTGGGCGTGTTAGGTTGCATCCCATGACAGTCCCGTCGATATGCCGGCAGTCGGGGGGCGTCCAGCCCGCAAAAGGCGCTCAACACATAGCTGCCGGGCATTCGGGGCATCTCTGGGTGTCGTACGTACGTGCACCATCAGTTGTCATTCAGATTTCGCAAGGACTTGCTAATAACAGGGCAGATTGCACGAGGATAGAGGACCGCACCCCTCGTCTTTTGGCTGCATTAATCGGGTCATTGTGTAAACCGACCCGGAGACCTGTCTTCTTGGATAATGTTTCATAAAAACGCCGACAGGTTCCTCACTAACTGGGACAAGATGCTAAGTTTTTATTCAATTACACCCATTGTGCGGTAACAGCACGATCTGGGGTTCTTGTATGCAAATGAAAAGTCTGATTACACATCCAAACTAGTATCACACTAGATTATGTCGTTGTGCATAGAACTACCAGGTATTTATTTCAAAGGTGGATAGATTGGTTTCCCGCATCACATCACGAGGATCAGTCAAGGGTAGCCATGACGGGTCAAAACATCCCCGTACGGTCACGTTGTTACAGCCGGTTCTGCCGCTTCATTACAACGTGTATACAAACCAGAAATAAACGTCTCTCTCGCTTTCCAAAAGGTTTCCCCGATCTATAAAATTAATGCCATAAAAACGTAAAGATGTATTGTCCGTGCGTTTTTGGTGTGGCACCTCGAAAACTTTTTGTTTCTTCTTAAATTTATATTTTTCTGGAAACATATAAGTTATTCGCTTTCAAATGAGACATCATCAATGAAAACAAAATCGACCAACGTTTAGTTATCGAACAAATACTGTTAATATTTCGAATTATAGACTGCCGAAGTGAATACGTCATCTTTTGTTGGTTGCCTAGGCAATTGGCTCTAAACTAAAAATCCCTGTGCTTTGCAGTTTAATTTTTTACCAATTGCCATGGTAACCCACGTCACACTTCGGCTGTCTATAGACCGTATCGAATAGCCGCCATTTCGTGGGGCAATTTCTTTGTTCCTTGAAGACATGCATGGTTGCACATATTGTGCTTCCATTGTTGAACGGTTTAAGTAACAAAAGGTGCCCCACGAAATGGCGGCTATTCTATACGGTCTATTGGCGGTCGCCAATAATTCAACTCACGGTAAGGCGTAGACTTGCCCAAGTCTGACTTCCCGTGTTTGGTCTGTAATGTGCAGCGTACAGCGCGCCCTCTGGCCTCCCTAATATATTTTCTTCTTAACCGCAAAGTTAAAGACCAATAATTACTGTAAAAATCCTTTGTTGAATCATAAAATTTCATGTCTCCAAGTAATCTACTATAATGTCCTTCCATATGCCCCCATTGCAACACAGATCTCCAAGCTGGTTCTCATTGCTCGCACTGGATCATGCCCCTTTGCTTTCAATCTGGTGCTAGCTATTTCTGACACGGTCGCTTTGAGCCATCGATAGTTGCTGTTTTTCAAAATGATAAGTGAGTACCGAGCAATTAGTAAAATCTATCACACGGCCGAGTTGCTGGAATAGACCAATGAAATACCGCGGCTGCTTGATGAATATTTATGAGGTACATAGTAACAGGATATTTTACACAGAAAAACCTGAAAGATAATTGCTATCAAATCCCCAAAAGCCGTGAATGAGTCAAATAACGTCATCACAGAGCAACAGCCAACCGGTTGTAGCTGGGTTGAAGTGTACCTTTTCTGCTCATCTAGCTGCCAGCTTTTACCCGAGACCGCACACCACTCTTTGGTAGAACATCCACGCTAGTCTAGCAACCGTGATATGCACATCTCCCGTATGCTCCCATAGCGTGATTTGTGAAGTCAACTTATCAGCTGTCGAGGGGCTGAAGTGATCAGCGAACAGGGCTCGTCAATTTGTAAAGCCCGGGAAAAAAATCTCATTTTCCGGCTGTTCGATGACATATATAGGCCTACTTCAATTCGCGGCTTCATGCGAACTCTCTTCTTAAAGTGCTTATGAAATGGTATTTTTATAAATTAAATATACGCTCTGCAACTATAACATTCAGTTACCGCCATAAATATGCATATTTTGAAGTTGTTTTGACGATGTAGAGAGTAGAAAGCACGTGTGTGTGTAAACAAACTGTGACGTCATTACGTTTCAGGTCCATTGTTGTTTTGTTTTACTTTTCTCTTGCGTGTTCCCGACGCGACATTCCCAAAACAGCGCCCTCTTTATATGTGGGTTTCTGCAAGGAAATTTCCAAAGTTGAAAAACGATAGGCATATCTCTTATTGATTTTACATAAAAACAGCAATGTCTTCCAAAACGAACCATCTCTTCAAAGACTATGCACAAAGGTATTTACTATCAGGGAACATGATCTATGTTAATGCAAATTCCCTGCAAAAGTAATCATCAGCTGTGTGCACGAGGATACAGGATGTTTTACGTTCCTCCATGAACACTCTACTGAAATGACTAAATCCACGACTTTGTACTCAGAAATACAATGTTAAACGGGTCAAATTTAACCCTCGGTCCTTTTTGCACTGACTTTGTGCCGTTGTTATACAGTGTGACGTCAGTTGCCAGGGTAATTGAATCTTAACATTCGCTGGTTTTAGTGTAAACCCAGTAACCTTTGTAACACACAAAGACAACATTTTCAACTTACTACTCTGGTACGGACCGTACACAACGTGCGAGAGCGTGTTCGTGGTTCTAATGAAGAGCGCCCCCAGCGCCTGCGTTGACGATTCATTTTCATTTGACAGGACCCAGGGTGATGCCAAATGGGGTGATACAGGAATGCACAAGCGCGACACAACCTCTTACTGGAGGTGCCGAGATTGTTTGGAATCGTTAACCTAATTTGCGGAGTAGTGATAAATTGTGGCCAGCGTCCACATAAACAGGACTGATTTGACGAGCTTACGATATGGTATTAAAACTTTCCAGCGAGTTTGAAACCGACCTTTGCCTGCGATTATAACGATTTATTATGATTCATTTAAGCGGGCCTCCCACTGTGCGATTTTTGCCACGAATTAGCTACGATTGGTTACGATTGGGTACGATTGTGTGTAGAGTCTATATGCAGTCTCCGATAATCGTACCAATTCGTAGGAAATTCGTGGCCAGAATCGCACAGTGGGAGGCCCGCTTAAGATCCGACACAGGTACGATCTTGTGTTTGCGATTGCGATACCTATGACAAATAGGATGTCGTAGGTTATCGCAGTCGCCCACTGCACAATTCGTAAAGCTATATAGCCTCCCACTGCGCGATTTTGCTACGAATTTCTTACGATCAGCCAAAGGCCTGTCTACACTATCAAATGTTTTGTGGTGTTGTTTGACTTGTCCTGAAGGACTTTGTCCACACTATCAGACAATTCTGATGATGTTTCATTGAGTTTGTTCAATCATGTGGCTACTCAAAGGTCACAAGTTATCAAACTGTCCACCGATTGGCTGTTGTTCTGTCCAGATTTCAGACTCTGAATTAGTTGCATGTTCAGTCTTTTGGCAAACAAGTTTAATCATGTCTGACAGTGTCTGATGGTGTTTGACGTGCAGTCTATAGGCGTACCATGGGATCTATAGACAGTAATGGGTAATCCCAACAAATCTTACCTAATCGTGGGAAATTCGTGGTACATGTAAAATCTCACAGTAGAAGGCTTGGTTCAGTTTGCAATCCCCTTTAATTAAGAAAAAAAGACAAGAAACTAGAATCAGGTATATCAAAATATTATAAGTAGTCCTAATAATTTAGAAGATGGCGTAAGGTGATGTTTTTGGTGATTAGGCTCAGGCTGTTTTCGAAAACTCTAAATTCGGCTCAGACTCACGGTCTGTTTTTCGTCGATTTTCTGTCTTCCCATGTGTGTAGTTTACTTTGCTTGAGTTCGTTTTGGTGAATATGACCAACAGCAAGCAGACAGCCAAGTTGGTGTTGGTGTCAAATGTTAAATACAGCATTTTAATGGAGCACCATGCCTGAACGAAGACAAAGCCAATCGTTTCGAAAACAGCGCTAGACTGCAACGCTAGAGTGGTCGAGCGCCCTCACTCGCTTCATTCGCTCTCCGGAAAGCAGTATTTGTCTATAATTACGTCCGGGCTGTTTTGATAACCTGAAAGCGATACGTATACGCAATTTCCGCGCCTGATTGTATAAGGGGAAAATGTTTTACGCGTTTGTATGTACGCGGATGATGCACACGTACTTCGGCAAGCTCAAAATCCGCGCGCGTATACCTAACGTATCATTTTCAGCGTTGACGTCATCACTTTATGCGGTCTCCTCGTAAGTGATGCGGATCAGCCACACGTGCGACAACGTATGGAAGCCGTTTGACACGGGAGCGGTACGTATACAATTAATCTTGACTTGTTTACACCAAATTAGTTCCCAAACGGATACGTTATACGCGCGCGGATTTTTTTTTTAGACGCCCTTATCGCGTCTTCCACACCTTTCCTCCAATTTTTGCTGTTTTCGATACGCACGTATCGCGCCTTTTTGCAATAAAACTTTTTAACGAAATTTTTGTGCACGCGGATGATATACAACGTGTCCTTAAAAATGTATGCCTACTTTTAAATTCCATATTATGGCAAAACTACTGAATATTTCAGGAAAAGAAAAATATCGGTGGAAAGGTACTAGGTTTTTTATACTAAAAGTGTTGATAGCAGTGGTAAGAAACACCATATGATTTTTCCCCGTGTAAAATGGTACCTTTGTGAGAGAAATTGCCAACTGGAGTGCTGTTTTAAAAGAAAGAAAGAAAAATCATGAATGAATTTTTTAAAGGGTTCTCTGAAGTCTTATAGTGGCATCTATGGCCAAGTTCGATCAAGCGACTATAGTTCACTATAGTCGACTAGAGTCCCCAGAACACGG
>JBBELK010001096.1:57500-62500 GCA_037783545.1 Henricia sp. BOLD:AAB3569 | reverse complement strand
AACCCTAACCCTAACCCTAACCCTAACCCTAACCCTAACCCTAACCCTAACCCTAACCCTAACCCTAACCCTAACCCTAACCCTAACCCTAACCCTAACCCTAACCCTAACCCTAACCCTAACCCTAACCCTAACCCTAACCCTAACCCTAACCCTAACCCTAACCCTAACCCTAACCCTAACCCTAACCCTAACCCTAACCCTAACCCTAACCCTAACCCTAACCCTAACCCTAACCCTAACCCTAACCCTAACCCTAACCCTAACCCTAACCCTAACCCTAACCCTAACCCTAACCCTAACCCTAACCCTAACCCTAACCCTAACCCTAACCCTAACCCTAACCCTAACCCTAACCCTAACCCTAACCCTAACCCTAACCCTAACCCTAACCCTAACCCTAACCCTAACCCTAACCCTAACCCTAACCCTAACCCTAACCCTAACCCTAACCCTAACCCTAACCCTAACCCTAACCCTAACCCTAACCCTAACCCTAACCCTAACCCTAACCCTAACCCTAACCCTAACCCTAACCCTAACCCTAACCCTAACCCTAACCCTAACCCTAACCCTAACCCTAACCCTAACCCTAACCCTAACCCTAACCCTAACCCTAACCCTAACCCTAACCCTAACCCTAACCCTAACCCTAACCCTAACCCTAACCCTAACCCTAACCCTAACCCTAACCCTAACCCTAACCCTAACCCTAACCCTAACCCTAACCCTAACCCTAACCCTAACCCTAACCCTAACCCTAACCCTAACCCTAACCCTAACCCTAACCCTAACCCTAACCCTAACCCTAACCCTAACCCTAACCCTAACCCTAACCCTAACCCTAACCCTAACCCTAACCCTAACCCTAACCCTAACCCTAACCCTAACCCTAACCCTAACCCTAACCCTAACCCTAACCCTAACCCTAACCCTAACCCTAACCCTAACCCTAACCCTAACCCTAACCCTAACCCTAACCCTAACCCTAACCCTAACCCTAACCCTAACCCTAACCCTAACCCTAACCCTAACCCTAACCCTAACCCTAACCCTAACCCTAACCCTAACCCTAACCCTAACCCTAACCCTAACCCTAACCCTAACCCTAACCCTAACCCTAACCCTAACCCTAACCCTAACCCTAACCCTAACCCTAACCCTAACCCTAACCCTAACCCTAACCCTAACCCTAACCCTAACCCTAACCCTAACCCTAACCCTAACCCTAACCCTAACCCTAACCCTAACCCTAACCCTAACCCTAACCCTAACCCTAACCCTAACCCTAACCCTAACCCTAACCCTAACCCTAACCCTAACCCTAACCCTAACCCTAACCCTAACCCTAACCCTAACCCTAACCCTAACCCTAACCCTAACCCTAACCCTAACCCTAACCCTAACCCTAACCCTAACCCTAACCCTAACCCTAACCCTAACCCTAACCCTAACCCTAACCCTAACCCTAACCCTAACCCTAACCCTAACCCTAACCCTAACCCTAACCCTAACCCTAACCCTAACCCTAACCCTAACCCTAACCCTAACCCTAACCCTAACCCTAACCCTAACCCTAACCCTAACCCTAACCCTAACCCTAACCCTAACCCTAACCCTAACCCTAACCCTAACCCTAACCCTAACCCTAACCCTAACCCTAACCCTAACCCTAACCCTAACCCTAACCCTAACCCTAACCCTAACCCTAACCCTAACCCTAACCCTAACCCTAACCCTAACCCTAACCCTAACCCTAACCCTAACCCTAACCCTAACCCTAACCCTAACCCTAACCCTAACCCTAACCCTAACCCTAACCCTAACCCTAACCCTAACCCTAACCCTAACCCTAACCCTAACCCTAACCCTAACCCTAACCCTAACCCTAACCCTAACCCTAACCCTAACCCTAACCCTAACCCTAACCCTAACCCTAACCCTAACCCTAACCCTAACCCTAACCCTAACCCTAACCCTAACCCTAACCCTAACCCTAACCCTAACCCTAACCCTAACCCTAACCCTAACCCTAACCCTAACCCTAACCCTAACCCTAACCCTAACCCTAACCCTAACCCTAACCCTAACCCTAACCCTAACCCTAACCCTAACCCTAACCCTAACCCTAACCCTAACCCTAACCCTAACCCTAACCCTAACCCTAACCCTAACCCTAACCCTAACCCTAACCCTAACCCTAACCCTAACCCTAACCCTAACCCTAACCCTAACCCTAACCCTAACCCTAACCCTAACCCTAACCCTAACCCTAACCCTAACCCTAACCCTAACCCTAACCCTAACCCTAACCCTAACCCTAACCCTAACCCTAACCCTAACCCTAACCCTAACCCTAACCCTAACCCTAACCCTAACCCTAACCCTAACCCTAACCCTAACCCTAACCCTAACCCTAACCCTAACCCTAACCCTAACCCTAACCCTAACCCTAACCCTAACCCTAACCCTAACCCTAACCCTAACCCTAACCCTAACCCTAACCCTAACCCTAACCCTAACCCTAACCCTAACCCTAACCCTAACCCTAACCCTAACCCTAACCCTAACCCTAACCCTAACCCTAACCCTAACCCTAACCCTAACCCTAACCCTAACCCTAACCCTAACCCTAACCCTAACCCTAACCCTAACCCTAACCCTAACCCTAACCCTAACCCTAACCCTAACCCTAACCCTAACCCTAACCCTAACCCTAACCCTAACCCTAACCCTAACCCTAACCCTAACCCTAACCCTAACCCTAACCCTAACCCTAACCCTAACCCTAACCCTAACCCTAACCCTAACCCTAACCCTAACCCTAACCCTAACCCTAACCCTAACCCTAACCCTAACCCTAACCCTAACCCTAACCCTAACCCTAACCCTAACCCTAACCCTAACCCTAACCCTAACCCTAACCCTAACCCTAACCCTAACCCTAACCCTAACCCTAACCCTAACCCTAACCCTAACCCTAACCCTAACCCTAACCCTAACCCTAACCCTAACCCTAACCCTAACCCTAACCCTAACCCTAACCCTAACCCTAACCCTAACCCTAACCCTAACCCTAACCCTAACCCTAACCCTAACCCTAACCCTAACCCTAACCCTAACCCTAACCCTAACCCTAACCCTAACCCTAACCCTAACCCTAACCCTAACCCTAACCCTAACCCTAACCCTAACCCTAACCCTAACCCTAACCCTAACCCTAACCCTAACCCTAACCCTAACCCTAACCCTAACCCTAACCCTAACCCTAACCCTAACCCTAACCCTAACCCTAACCCTAACCCTAACCCTAACCCTAACCCTAACCCTAACCCTAACCCTAACCCTAACCCTAACCCTAACCCTAACCCTAACCCTAACCCTAACCCTAACCCTAACCCTAACCCTAACCCTAACCCTAACCCTAACCCTAACCCTAACCCTAACCCTAACCCTAACCCTAACCCTAACCCTAACCCTAACCCTAACCCTAACCCTAACCCTAACCCTAACCCTAACCCTAACCCTAACCCTAACCCTAACCCTAACCCTAACCCTAACCCTAACCCTAACCCTAACCCTAACCCTAACCCTAACCCTAACCCTAACCCTAACCCTAACCCTAACCCTAACCCTAACCCTAACCCTAACCCTAACCCTAACCCTAACCCTAACCCTAACCCTAACCCTAACCCTAACCCTAACCCTAACCCTAACCCTAACCCTAACCCTAACCCTAACCCTAACCCTAACCCTAACCCTAACCCTAACCCTAACCCTAACCCTAACCCTAACCCTAACCCTAACCCTAACCCTAACCCTAACCCTAACCCTAACCCTAACCCTAACCCTAACCCTAACCCTAACCCTAACCCTAACCCTAACCCTAACCCTAACCCTAACCCTAACCCTAACCCTAACCCTAACCCTAACCCTAACCCTAACCCTAACCCTAACCCTAACCCTAACCCTAACCCTAACCCTAACCCTAACCCTAACCCTAACCCTAACCCTAACCCTAACCCTAACCCTAACCCTAACCCTAACCCTAACCCTAACCCTAACCCTAACCCTAACCCTAACCCTAACCCTAACCCTAACCCTAACCCTAACCCTAACCCTAACCCTAACCCTAACCCTAACCCTAACCCTAACCCTAACCCTAACCCTAACCCTAACCCTAACCCTAACCCTAACCCTAACCCTAACCCTAACCCTAACCCTAACCCTAACCCTAACCCTAACCCTAACCCTAACCCTAACCCTAACCCTAACCCTAACCCTAACCCTAACCCTAACCCTAACCCTAACCCTAACCCTAACCCTAACCCTAACCCTAACCCTAACCCTAACCCTAACCCTAACCCTAACCCTAACCCTAACCCTAACCCTAACCCTAACCCTAACCCTAACCCTAACCCTAACCCTAACCCTAACCCTAACCCTAACCCTAACCCTAACCCTAACCCTAACCCTAACCCTAACCCTAACCCTAACCCTAACCCTAACCCTAACCCTAACCCTAACCCTAACCCTAACCCTAACCCTAACCCTAACCCTAACCCTAACCCTAACCCTAACCCTAACCCTAACCCTAACCCTAACCCTAACCCTAACCCTAACCCTAACCCTAACCCTAACCCTAACCCTAACCCTAACCCTAACCCTAACCCTAACCCTAACCCTAACCCTAACCCTAACCCTAACCCTAACCCTAACCCTAACCCTAACCCTAACCCTAACCCTAACCCTAACCCTAACCCTAACCCTAACCCTAACCCTAACCCTAACCCTAACCCTAACCCTAACCCTAACCCTAACCCTAACCCTAACCCTAACCCTAACCCTAACCCTAACCCTAACCCTAACCCTAACCCTAACCCTAACCCTAACCCTAACCCTAACCCTAACCCTAACCCTAACCCTAACCCTAACCCTAACCCTAACCCTAACCCTAACCCTAACCCTAACCCTAACCCTAACCCTAACCCTAACCCTAA
>JBBELK010001096.1:0-52500 GCA_037783545.1 Henricia sp. BOLD:AAB3569 | reverse complement strand
AAATTTACGTTTATATTTTAATGTAGATAATGTTTTCAAATTTAACGTAGAAAATTTAACATAGAAAAATTAACGTAGAAAATTTATCGTCGAAAATTTTACGTCGCAAATTGACCTTGATATTTTAATGTAGATAATGTTTTTAAATTTATTCAAATTTAACGTCGAAAATTTTACGTATAACAATTAGCTTTAACATTTATTCCAATGAACATTTGACGTCGCAAATTGAACGTACACAATTTAACGTCAACAATTTAACGTAGAAAATTGACGTTCAAAATTTATTGACATTTATTCAAATTAACGTCGGAAATTTTTCGTCGACAAATTTACGTCGAAAATTTAACATCTAACAATTAACGTTGACAATTTAACGTCGCAAACTTAACGTACACAATTAAAGTTTAAAATTGATTGCAAATTAACTAAGAAAATTTAACGTCCAAAAATTAAGTTTAATATGGATTTAAATTTATTCAAATTAACGTCGACAATTTACGTTTAAATTTTATTTCAATTGATTCAAATTAACTTCGAAGATTTTACGTCGAACGGAGAAAATTTAGCTTAGAAATTGAACTTTCAATTTGGTACATTTATTGCAAATTAAACTTGCATTTCAGTTAAAAATTCACATTAAACTGGATTTATTTACGGTCATTTAAATTAATTGAAATTAAAGTGCAAACAATTTGTCGCCGTTCTCCGTCACAATTATTTCATCGCACGTCAATTGCCCGAAAATTTTTAATAGCAATTATTTTCAATTTAGTTTTACTTACTTTAATTTCAGTTAATTTATATAAAGGTACGTACAATTTAATTGCCTTTTTTCCTCGGTCTTCTCCGTCGTTCTTGGTTGCTTTTCTTCGTTGCATTTCTCCATCGATTTCTTCGGTCATCTTTCTCCATCACAATTGGCACGTCAGTTTCCGATGAGGACAGCTACAGAAATATCAAATACAAACAATGTGACTCAACATAAAGTTATGTTCATTTATACAAATTAAACTTAGCAAATTTCAGTTAAAAATAACTGACTAGACAAACAATCAAAATTATCTGCTAATAAACAAGTATAAAGAAAAGCATCAAAATAAATGAACACGCACCACATGCAGTTCTTGCAGTCTCCATCATCCGAAAAATAGCACTCGGACAGCATGTACAAATGTGCGCAACCAAATCTAATGTCATTGAGTTCATCTACACAGATATAAAAAACACAGTTAGTCAAACATAAACTAAATCAAAATTACAGTCATTGTTCATGAAACATAACAATCGTGAATATAAACACCGATAAACAAATAACTTATCTTTATAGCAATGTAGAATATTTACTGCACGACAGACTATGCCAGAGCGTCGGCAAAAAAATACACAAAGTTAGTCCATTAAAGCAAGATTCCAATCTTGAAACATGAAAATAAACACATTAATTACAAAAATACTACATTTATTATCTTACCGAGGGAGCCAAAGCCACAAACGATAGAGTATGACAGGCTCTGCCGGCAGGTCATGATAGGTTGTTGAAGACATCTGCAGATAAACCAAACAAGAAAGTTAGTTCATTGCAAAACAAACAATTTCTCATCTGCAGGAAAAACTAACAATAACAGAGTTAGTCTCACAAAACAATCCAAAATTACAATCATGAATCATAAAACAAACAAATAAACAAATTAACAACTTATCTTCGTGGCAAATTACACAAAATACTGCACGACAAATTATGCAAACGACTTGTTACACGTGCATCACCATCCACATTTGTTAACAACATCTGCAAAAAAACAAAACAATACAGTTAGTGATTTGCAAAACAACACAACATAACAATCATGAATCACATGAAACAAACAAACATTTATATAAAATACAAGCACAAAATAAATTTACATTTGTGAAAAAAATACATAAATAACAACCATCATGAGCGCATCACCATCCCAGGTTGTTAACGACATTGGTAACTTATCTTCGTGGCCAGGTACAAAAATAAAGACGATAAACTACTCAAGTAACTCGTAATAGGCACATCACGCTCAACCCACCTAAGCCAATAACAAATGCAGCCTGTGACACATACGCACATAGACTTTTTTCAAGTCTGCGTAATTTCTGATTCTCAATTTATCATCGTAAGTGCGTGTGACTAGCGCCAACTGTGACTTGTGCTACGTATACAGTATGCACGGCAAAAGTACAAGGCAGGCGTACGTAATGTACATTCGCACGTGTACACAAGCGGCATTTCGGGGAAACGCGGTTAACGTCAAAATTATTTATTCCCAACCGTGAAATTCTTCTACTTCCCGCGGGACTGGAGTGAAATTAATATATGAACATGTCAACTTTCACCAATCCGACTTAAAAGAGGTAAAACACACAGGAATTGAACAAATGTTCTAGGTTGATGTGTCCGAGATAAGCAAAATTCCGATCTACGCGATCAGACTTAAGCAAAGAGTGGCATACAAAAATCAAACGTTCCAAGCGATTTTGTCCGAGATAAGTGAAAATCCGACATAAACGAATCCGACTTAAGCAAGGTTTACTGTAATTTCATAATAATAATAAAGGTTTATTTAACACACGGTCTACATATAGAATATCGCAAAGCGCGATACATCATTCAAAAACAAATAAACATGATAATACTTACGAAATTACAGTCATTTAAAACATTTAAAAGTTAGTTAAAATATTCATTAAGATTAAACTAATATAATATTATTAATAATAATAATAATAATAGTTTATTTAACACACGCTCTACATATAAAATATCGCACAGCGCGATACGGCATTGAAAAACAAATAAACATGATAATAATTACGAAATTATACGGTCATTTAAAACATTTAAAAAATTCATTAAAAATAAATATTCATTAAAAGAAATGTAAACAAATGTCCGTCGGTTTTCACGGGAACAACGAATGCAGTGAAAAATCATAAGACTCCCCGAATTTAAGTATGAATGCCGACCGGTAGTCTCCAATCAAAATATCGCAGTAAGTCTACACTTATCGGTATTGGCTTTTGCAGGTTCTTAACATGTGCGCGGACGGCCACTAACTGGATAAATCCCCCACTTAACTACTAATGTACGGCTGTACACTTCCATTGCACGAAAATGCATACTGGGGGCCCCTTCAGTATGCATTTTCGTGCAATGGAAGTTTCCAAAGGACTGTTTATTAAGATATCGATGTATCCTAGAATGGACGCCACTGTTGCACGCGATATAGCCAACACCGATAAGTAAAGACCTACGACAACACCTTGTTTAAAGACTACCGGTAGATTTCACAGCTCAAATGATAGAGCATCAGCCCATTAAACACAAAGTCTATGATTCTAATCCGGGAGGAACCAATTGGAGCCGACGCTTGGAGCCGACGCTTGGAGCCGACGCTTGGAGCCGACGCTTGGAGCCGAGAGCCGATGCTTGGAGCCGACGCTTGGAGTTTGGAGCCAATGCAGCCGACTCTGGGAGCTTTGAACCGAATTTTTTAGCCGACGCGTTAAGCCGCCGATTAGTTTCTTGTTTAGGACCCAAGTTTTAAAAAACAAAGTACTCATCTTTCTAAATCCACCGTCACAACTGCAATCTGCTCGTCTCCATCAGGCAATGATGTAGTCATGACGTACCAGTACGACAGACTCCACAAACTTCAAAATTTGCACCTCGCCATCCAATGAGAATATCTACAATAAAATAACAAAAACAAATTGACAGTAATAGTTCCTGCAAAACAAAAACCAATAACCAAACCAAACACACAAAAACATAACCTTACATGAGCCATCTATCGAGCTTTGTGCTCAAATGAGCCAGTGTTTTTTGTAACCCGTTAGCATATATATTTAATAGGGCTACTAGAGAGGAATGTTTTCCATTTTTTTAGAAAATTGCTAACATCGTACCCATTCATAAGTCTGGTAAAAAACATAATGTTGCCAACTATAGGCCCATTTCTCTTCATCCCGGGTATCAAAGGTCTTTGAGAAAATCCTGTGTGAACAGATCATGTGTCACGTCCAAACCGCTATCGCCGAGCAGCAGCATGGTTTCATCCCCGGTAGATATTGCTCCTCTAACCTGACCTGACCTTATTGTTGCAAGATGCTTACCATGCTGTTGAACGGAGAGAGCAGTTAGATGTTATTTGCACTGATTTCTCAAAGACCTTTGATCGAGTCAACCATAATTTTCTTATGTATAAACTCTCGTCCTATAATATTTATCATTATGTTCTCCATTTGATAAGCAATTATCTCACTGGTAGAAAACAGAGTTATTGTTGACGGTCACTTTTCCAATTGAAATGTAGTGCCCTCTGGTGTTCCCTAAGGCTCAATTTTTGCTGTTGGATATGGTTAAAAAATACAAATACAAATACATTACAAAGACAAATACTGACCTGCCTGACTAATTAAGAAAGGCAGCGTGCACAGAATCCTGAATGCAATCCGTCAGTCTCCATCGGGCGATGATGTAGTCATAAAGTACCAGCGAGACAGACTCCACAAACTTGATAATTGGCACCTCACCATCCAATGACAATATCTACAGAAAAAGCAAACAAACAAAAACTAAGTCAGTTATTTCGACAAGAAAAATCAAGTGGACAGTAATATTTATTTATTCACCACATCCAACAGCGGAGGGACCGCCAATTACAGGAATGGGAGCAAGTGCGGTTGAGTGCCTTGCTCAAGGGCACAGGTGCCACAACCCGTCACGGCCCGGAATCGAACCCACATTCTAGTACTAGCACAGGAACTTAAGTTCGACGCACTAGACCGCTCGGCCATAACATACCGAGCAACAGAAGAAATAGGATTGAAAAATTCGGTCAATCTGAAAGCGACTATTTTCAGCACACAGAGGCTTTATACAGATAAGCAACATCTCGATGTTAACTTAATTACAAAAGACATTTTCTACTTTGGATTAAACTGAAAATTTGCGTTAATTTAGTTGCTCGGTATAGTTCATGCAAAACAAAAACAAGCAAAAAATTAAAAATTAAAAATTAATTACATGACTAAATTACAAGGACAAATACTGACCTGCCTGACTACCGAAGACAGGCATAGTGCACGGAATCCGGAATGCTCTGCTAGTGTCCATCAGGCGATGATGTAGTTATAAAGTACTAGCGAGACAGACTTCACAAACTTGATAATTGGCACCTCGCCATATGATGACGATATAAAAAAAAAAAGAGAAACTTAGAGTCAGTCATTTCAACAGGAAATTCAAGTTGACAGTAATGGTTACTACCAAAAAATAAAACAAAAAAAACCTAAACAAAACACACTAACCCAGCAGGAATAAATTACAAAGACAAATACTGACCTGCCTGACTAATGAAGAAAGGCAGCATGCACGGAATCCTTAATGCAATCTGCTAGTCTCCATCAGGCGATGACGTAGTCATAATGTACCAGCGAGACAGACTCCACAAACTTGATAATTGGCACCTCACCATCCAATTACAATATCTACGGAAAAAGAAAACAAACAAAAACTAAGTCAGTCATTTCGACAAGAAAATCAAGTGGAGCAACAAAAGCAATAAGATTGAACAATGCAGTCAATCTGAGAGTAGGAATTTTTAGCACACAGAAGCTTTATACAGCCATGCAAAATATAGATGTTAACTTAATTACAAAAGACATTTTCTAGTTCGGATTAAACTGAAAATTTGCGTTACTTTAATTGCTCGGTATAGTTTATGCAAAACAAAAACAAACAAACAAAAATGACAACATTACATGACTAAATTAAAAGGACAAATACTGACCTGCCTGACTACCGAAGACAGGCATAGTGCACGGAATGCGGAATGCTCTGCTAGTGTCCATCAGGCGATGATGTAGTTATAAAGTACCAGCGAGACAGACTTCACAAACTTGATAATTGGCACCTCACCATCCAATGACAATATCTACAGAAAAAGAAAACAAACACAAACTAAGTCAGTCATTTCGACCAGCCCAAAGTTGGAATACTCTAAGTTTGCACATTGTACTCTACGTCTCAATATTTTGGTTTAATTCTGTTGAATAGTTTAACTATATATATTCAAATTTTCATTGAGATGCAAGTGTGTAGACCTATTCTTTTGTATTGATGTGCAGATTTTCAAATCGCTTTAAATTCATATCCCATTTATGGCACTACCGAGTGTATGGTTGTAGAGGTAAATAAATTTTAAGCACACCCAGATTCACAAACAAAAGCCAAAGGCACAAAATATTAATGAGGGCAGTGTAAAAAACTTTGCATGATAGACGAGGCAACATTGAAACAAAAATAACATAAAACCCAAAACACAGTGATTAAATTTTACCCGCATCCAATCATGGCCATTACCAAACAGTTTAATGGATTGATTTTACACAAGAATGAAAGGATTATACCACTGTATGTGCACAAAGAAGCTACCTTTTCGCATTTTAAACTCTTTATAGAAGGTGCCCGGGCACCATTTGTAGCTAGTCATAGAAGAAACCCATAGTTGAAAATCCAAAATAAAATTATATTTTAACAAACACCTGTTGCCCACTAATCCTAAACAAATTTGGAATTATTTGTATGGCATACAGAAACTGAAATTACAACGGATCTTGTCCAAGCTGAATCCATTACATTTTAAGTCTGAAAATTCTCTGCTACCATATTTTAGCAGTTTGAAATCGTTTCAACTGGATGAATCATTTAAACTCAGTAATTTTGTAGAGAATTGTGTCTACACAAGAAACAGAAGACTCAAAGGGATACAACTGTTTCAATGATGCCCTGTAGTTTGGGCACTGCCATGTTGTCTGAACACTGAGCAAACAATGTTTGTGCAAGCAACTTTGGTATGTTTATTAACAATCGTTATGCAAACGGATACATGTGTTTACAACACTGTGAGGCAAACGGGTTACATGCACCTTCAAAAATGAATTACCACAAACTACCATCTTTGTGTTTAATGTACATGTTTAAAGCCCCAATAACATCATTTGAAATTATCCAGAAATTTCACTTCAAGAGTTGACAACAAAAAGCTGAAAGTGTTGACTGCAATACATATGCCTGCAATGGTAACATTGAAAAATTACACCTCTGTGGAAGAAATTAACAATTGAAGGTGGAGTTTTAAACAAGTCTTCTACAGAACTTTAACATTCCTTCAGACACAAAAACCATACATGGATTTTTGCACGTTTTATGTAGGCCTATATTACTGCATCTACGTGGCTGAAATTTCTACAAGGAAGTTTTTCTCTATATTTAGAAGCCTTTAATTTTTTTTAAACTACAGGAGATTACGAGAGTTTCTAAACTCCATGCAAGCACAATCTCAAAACTAATGTGTCCAACATGTTTCTAAAGTCCTGAAAAAATAGTATTAGCCACTGGGAGAATTGCACCAATACTCAATCAAATAAAGACCTTTCCTCTGGATCGCAGGTTAATGAAAAAGTATGGTCTAAATACATGCACGTACATGCACGTGTGATACTGTTGGACACCATTATGCAGTGAGTTGAATACAATTTTGTAATAATTACTCCACCTGTGAAATTGCATGTTTATTTATTGTCGTGAATAGTGTATTCATTTCATCACTTTCAGCAATGAAAAACCAAACCATAAAATTATTACATTATTTTTTATAATTTTTGACTTTGAAGAAGACTCTGCAAAGGTCGGCACACAAGGCCACTAATTTGACGTACAGTGTCATCTATTTTTATCAAATTATTTATTGGAAATAATTTTCAAGTCGGACGTCACGTAAGCCCTCGTGAACTAAGCCTATGGGTGGGACAAGTCGGAAATATTCTCGGTTTTTCCGAGTAAATTCTTCATATTTTTTCCCCTCCAAATTTTGGTTTCTTCATTAGATTTGCACTTATTGATGTATAATAAATCATTTTAAGACAAAATTAGTGAGGTCCGAGTACTAAATTCTTACCTATTTAACAAAA
This sequence comes from Henricia sp. BOLD:AAB3569, assembly GCA_037783545.1. NCBI lineage: Eukaryota > Metazoa > Echinodermata > Asteroidea > Spinulosida > Echinasteridae > Henricia > Henricia sp. BOLD:AAB3569. The sequence continues at coordinate 44,490 of JBBELK010001096.1, read as the reverse complement.
GACGCCAAAGTAATAAAAATAGAAACGTGCTAAAATGGTTAAATCCAAGAGGAAAGGATACTGGTACCATTTCTACCCAATGCAAGCTATTAGAAACAGACTTGATCTGAAATTAGGCAGATTTCAGCTTTTTCTGAATTGATCTCGCGTATTTAAACAGAGTTTACATGCATGTGCACCAAACCTAAAACCCGGACATTTTATAACGGTATTGTGGATGGATTACACCCACCCATATTTGTATAAACCTTTTTCCACTTTCAAAGAAATTGCCTTAGTTATTTGGGGAAAATTGAAAACTAGCAAATTTAAGAATATATAACTTGAGAAAATCTCTTTAAAATGAAGGTTTAAGAACGATTCTAAAAAAGGAGGGAATCATGAGCAATTTTAAGATATCAAGTTCTCAGAAAATTACTCAAACAATAGGTCAAGTATTAAGTTGTTCGTGGCTTCAAACCTTGTGTGCAAAACATATCAGACAGGCTCAAACATTTCAAAGTGTTGACTCACAAAATCTCAAATTTTTCCCACTGGAAATGTTGGGTTTTTCAATCAAATCTGCACATTCCAATGCTAAACGAGTTATTTTAAAGAAAATAAAATCTACTCAACTTCTCAACTCTTACCAAAAGTAGATCTTGTGATTGAATGGATCATTTGATATTTAGAAAGTGGCCAAAATAATTACCATTTGCATCACATTCGGTGCATTAGGATTTAGTTTGTTATGTACTGTATACAATTCCTCCATGGTACATTTCAAGTTAAACCGACTTACACTACACACTATTAAATTAAAGTTATAAGAGATTTTAATAATTTGTTGCAAACATTTATGAAGTGATTAATGCATTATGCCTGTTCGTGTATTTCTAAAATGCTCGTTTGGATTATATTCATGCCATGTAAAATAATGTGAAATTAAAGGTAGAATGCATCATTTGTAGTGACGCCAATTAATTTTTCTCATGAAATGACAAGAAGAATCTTACTAACAAGAATAACATTAGTACCAAAACCACATTTCTGTCCAAAATGGTATTTTGTTTGAAAAATTAACCAAAGGTGGTTTTCTAAAAAGTCTTTTGAATGAACTTTTCAAATTTTTTTGAGATGCTGCCTCTGTGTGGCTGAAATGTCTACACAGCAGACTTTTTATTAACATGGGGGGTTTTAATCGCAAGTGGAAATAATGCCATTTGTAACAGCTTACCAATCAGCTTACCAATCATGTACTCTACATTTATACAGTTGGATTCAATAACAAAACAAAATGTTTTTACCTGTGTTAGACGGCAACTTGTATTCCAAGCAGTAGCTCGTGCATTCTTGTTTACCACAAGAGTAGGCATACCCCCTGTAGGTAGAGCATAAAATACAAGTTATCAATGTGGAAAATAATGTTTGTAGCATTTATAGCTTTGAGGTAATGCACCTATATCACTTTGTTCCCCACCATAGCTACCCTATGCATCCAAGAGGGCCGGGACAAAAGCATAGATGTTTTACTCTGGTGTTCTGAATTTTAAAATCAAAGTCGAGTGAAAACATTCATGCCCCATAGACTTTATGCACAGATCCTTGGGTAATAAGGAATACATTGTAAATTACATACATGAACACCATTTATTTTTATGACTTGCCTTAGTGCCAAGTTGTAATTAAAAGCTGTAATTAATCTGTGAATATCACCTGGATGATCATGTACAAAACTTCTTCCTTTGTTTTTCCGTCATTTAAAGAAAAGAGTGATGTCCAAATTGTGACAAATAAGTGGCATACGAGTATAGAATTTAAACCGCGGCGCTGCATGAACCTACCGTTCATGTAGGTACTTCTTCTACCTCCATGAACCCATGAAGCTAGTGGCGCGGCCGCAACCACGGTACGGCCGCGGCTTGTGGACATGGTGGAAACTCGGCTAAATTACCGTAACAAAGTAGCGACATTGCAGGAGCTTGAAGTTAAAACTCGTACGTTAAGACACATTGTAAAAAAAACGGTCAAGTTTGTCAAGGTATGTATAGATCTAGAGACGGTATACATTGTACGGCTGTAACACAACAACGGCTAATTACCTGGTTGCAATTACGCGTGGTGTTTTGCCGAGGTCAAGAACAACTCCATCCTGCACACATCGCGCGGACAAGTGAGGCAGCACCGGAGAAAATATCATGACGAACTACTCCCGTCTGCGTACCTGTCCCAACTGACACAAAGTTCTCTCCCCCCGTACGCAAATGGCCATGATGCTCCATGGTGCCCCAAACCTCAGTGATTGAACAATACATGAAAGAACAAAATCAAGTATGCCATGTAACTCCAAGCCAGCTGTCCAAAAGGTTGCATGGTCTTCCAAGTTGACAAAAGAGTCAAGCCAAAGCGCCGCATCTTGCCAGAAAGCACTATTTAAATAATAATAAAGAAAATAACTGTGTTACTCTTTTTTCAAAATCGGTAAAACTTCTCTCTACTTGAACAATTAAAAACAAAAAACGGCATGATTTAAATCAGTGCATTTGACGCGCAGCAGTAAATCCAAATGTGACCAAATCTGAATGTGCGTGTTCGGTCACATTTCAGCCTCACATTTTTGTTTCAAAATGTAAAGATTGTGCGCGTTTATCACGGGAAACACGTTTAGTTGCATGCACTCATAAAAGTGGAAAAAGTCAATCCACGTGTTCTTCTGTCACCATATGCAGCACGGTATGTGGCAGAGGGTATACCATTGTTCCCCCGTTGAGTCTAAATCATCCAAGGAATTTCCAAGGAATTCCTTTCAGTTTTTAGGTTGGGTTGGTGCGTTAACAAAAGGGGAGAGTGCAGATCATATGGCAATGATGCACATGTACGTACGGTATGTGTATCACAACAGACCACGTGGATGGACTTTTCCCACCAGCGAAACCGCCCTCCAGTCACAATTAGCTTGCGGTGGGTTTGCGACGGATTTTTCGGCATTTTCGGCCGGCGCCCACGGGACTCCTTGCGGCTGCCAGGTCATTTTTCGGCATCGGGCGGGCATCGAGTTACTTTTAATTCGGTTTGTAAACCTGGTGCGGCGTTTCCCATCGCAAACTAATCGCCACTAAATCGGTCGATGCCTGGCCGATGTCCGGCAGGGCATCGCACACATCGGGCGGGCGCCGGGCCAAATTTTGGACAACCCAGACAATCCATATATCGGCCAGGCGCCGCCCAGACGCCGCTCAGACGCCGACCGGGGCCCGCCCGGCGTCCGGCCGACTTGGCGGTTCCCGGCCGGAAATCGGCCAGACATCGGCCTGGGTTTTGCAGGGACACAGGCAGGACATCGGCAGGACATCGGACGAGTGCCTGCCGGACACCGGCCGATAAACGGGCCAAGAATTCGACCCCATTCCGTCATGGCAGCGTGGGAGCACTTTTAATTTTGACTGTGACCGCCCTATCGCGCGATCTTTCGCCGACCTCTACACGCCGGCCGATGCCTAGAAATCGCACACGCCGCCCGGCCTCCGCTTTAATTGTGACTTAAGCTTTATACAGGTGTCTCGATCAGAGCTTTTCTAATTCTGGCTGCACGATTAAAAGGTCAGGCACGTCGCGGTTCAGCTATAGCGCGCTCCGCGTTGCGATAAACCACGCACAAGCGAACAATAATTAGCTGCCGGCAAAGCTATATTATAACGAAGTGCAGATTTGATAGAGAAAAACACATTTTTGAGTTGAAAAAAAAATAGAATTTCCAGTTTGGTATGTTTTGTGCATAAAGTCTGAAGCCGATCATGTACCAACTATTCCTGAAAGGTTCACCTTGGCACGTCAAAAATAGGCCTTGTTCAGACACAGTCTAACTGTTAAGAAAACGGTCAAAAAAGGGTGTACGGTAATTTCGCCCTGAACCACTTCGCCCTGAACCACGGCATGTGCACGAAGTTGTTTTGGAATGTTTGGGGTGAAATGGCCTTTGGGCGAGGTAGTGTTTGGACGAAGTGGTTTTGGGGGTAAATGGCACTTGGGCGAAGTGGTCCAGCCGGGTGAAATGGTTTTGGGGCGAATTGATTTTATGCTCGCGAGACGAAATATAATTGTTTTGTTTATATTTCTCAAAGACTATAGCACCTCAGACAAAACCATTTCAGGGAAGCTTTCTACCGTCGTAGTGTTTAAATTGTGTAAGTTATGTGTAAATCTGTGAACATTTCTGATTTTTCGAGATACCAATCATGTATACTGCCTTTAACTATTAATTGTACAATTTTATGCATCGGGGAACGAATTGATGGTTAAAAGGTTTACAAGGTTTATCTCTAAACACATCTTGGAACCTTGGTTCGAACCTTGGTTCGAACCTTGGTTCCAATTTGGAACCTTGGTTCCAACTTGGAACCTTGGTTCCAACTTGGAACCTTGGTTGGAACCAAGGTTCCAAGTTGGAACTGAGGTTGGAACCAAGGTTCCAAGTTGGAACTAAGTTTGGAATCGAGGTTCTTCTCATACTTCTCATACTTCTTCTTCAGCAGCGGAGTGCAGCTGCAGCAGCGGAGTGCAGCTGCAGCAAGACAACGTTGGTCCAACGTTGATCCATCGTTGTCAAATCCTAATCACAACGTTGGATCAACGTTGTCTGGCAACGTTGGACCAACGTTATTTTGCACGTTGAGACAACGTTGCAGCATCGTTGGATCCAACGTTGCTCCAACGTTGGATTCACGTTAATCCCACGACATCCAACGAAACTGGATGCAAATCCAACAAACATCCAACGTTGCTCCAACGTAATATACGAGCATCCAACGAATTTCCAACGCATTTCCAACAAGGTTCCAACTGCCATATACATTAATTACCACCAGAAGAAACAGACGAATTCTAGTAAACCTCAATTTATTTAAAACAAAATACATGTACATTGGTCAGAAAATTATGCAAGTTTTTTTTTTTTCCATTAGCTGAAATATTTACTAAAAGGAATATCATTTTAAAAAGTACACGCCTACATGTGTATCTACTCAGTTTATCTGCTTGCTTGAAAGGAACGTCCATAAAATAGTTATCCGGTGGATTCAAACCGCGTTAATAAGATGAATCTAGATTTTTACAAATGAGATAAACTTGTATTCTCAAGAAAAAAAAGACCAAAAATTGTCGGATTAGCAGAATGTTGTATTAATATTGCTCTTATTATTGAGGTTCAATTCAATTGCATAACTACAACCATGCACTTTAAACTTGTTGCACAATTAAAACAAATAGGAAATTGCCTTACGTCAGGGCATGGAGGGAGAAACAAACATGGTCGGGGTTAAAAATGTTTTCAATGTAAAAGAAAAATCAAACTAAAGTTCTGTACATCAAATTGATGGATGATTGAAGAGTTTATCCAAGGTCTACTCGAACGTCGATTTTTCATCCGTCATATGTCCATTGTACGCACAACTGTAACAGCACTATTAAAATATATACAGCACAAGGTGTTTTCCGAAGAGGCTCGTGTGATGTTTTATAGCGCATTTTTCACGATGCGTCACTTTGCATACGGCAGAAATCCGTTGTGAAACTGACCATATTAGTGTACCCAGTGCGCGCGCGGTGACGTCACGGATTTCCAAGTCCCTGCTGACCCTCTTGTGCCGGCACATGCAGGCTACGACTCTCCTGTAGATCCTGAAGTAGTACTTGTAGATCCAGTAGTAGTACCCGTCTGTAGATCCTGAAGATTTACACATTGACTTTCTTGCTGTTCCTCGGCCATCTATAGGTCGAATATGTTGCGCAGATGATTAGCTGCAGCTTCTTGAATGGCCTCTCGGCTAGAATTTTCGTATCCAGCATGTCGTCGAACTGATTCTGGTGAAAAACACAAGAACAAAAGTGTAAGATCAATTATAAGACTCTTTGTAAAACTTTTCGAACGCAAGACGGTCGAGTTGGACAACGGTAGAGTTGGTACAACGGTCGAGTTTGTCCGAGTCAAGTTGGCAAACAGTCGAGTTGACCTGCACCCGTTACAGTACGATGTCAATCGTTTGTCATGTTTGTGATCAAAAAAAATGCTTTAAAAATCCACGTTTATGAATGCTGGGAATTGATCATTTGTCTTCTGAGATAAAACCCTAAAAGCATACAATCATGATCAAATGTACAAAAGGTTTCGCGTTCTATACACAAATGAAATAGAACTACAAGCCACGTGCTGGTAAACGGTCGAGTTGACCTAACTCCTTAAGTGATACATGTATGTTAAACAGGGTGTCAGATTTGGCGTAAAATACTGACCTTAAAATTTCAAATTTCAAAACAACTGAACAAATTCATGACATGATACATACCCACAATTGTACTGAAGAACTGATGCAACATGCAAATATAATGCAAGGTTAGTTAGGACAGCCAGATCACACTTTATCAGTCGATTTTCGTGGGAGAATAAAAGCTGCCACACAGGAAATTGGAAGAAATGCCACATGTGCATCCAAGCCAAACTGGTTCCCATTGCTGCACAAGTATGCACAGTACAAGTGTGCAGCAATGGATGCGGGAACCAGGGAAATATAGAGCATGCAACTGGTTACCCAGTCCCTTACACTTTGTTGGCTCAACACATATTTTAGTTTTTAGTTTTTAGTTCTGATAGTTAATGTTCTTTTTTATATATATATCTTTTGTAGTTACTTAAATTTCTATAGCATAAACAGTTTTGTATTTTAAGCTGGCTCTCATACCCCATGATCGCAGAGGTTAATAAACCATTTAAACCAACATTCAAAAGTGAATTTTCAGAGTAAATAAAACTGCAGTGTTTTTTTTCATTTTTTTGTTTACTTATATATTATATCAGCTCCCAAAATAGTTTTTATTCAATCCCAACAAAGACAACGTTGGAATTACGTGAAACCAACGTAAGGTTTCCAACATTCTAGCCCAATAAATTCCGACGTTGGTCCAACGTTGGTCCAACAAGTTTTTCCAGCGTCCAACGTGTTGCGAGTTTCCAACGTTGGACCAACGTTGTCTTGCTACCTGGAAAGTGGTATTTTGAACTCGCCTGTCGACACTGATTCCGAAAATACCACACATGGTCAGTTTCGGCCATTTTGGACAAAAACTGACCAGTATTCAGTTTTGGTCGGACGGTATCCAAAGTGGTATTTTTGAACTCGCCTGTCGACACTGATTCCGAAAATACAACACATGGTCAGTTTCGGCCATTTGGGACAAAAAATGACCAGTATTCAGTTTTGGTCGGACGGTGTCCAAAGTGGTATTTTTGAACTCGCCTGTCGACACTGATTCCGAAAATACCACACATGGTCAGTTTCGGCCATTTTGGAAAAAACTGATAATTGATGCAACTGGAATAATTGATGCAACTGGAATATTTGATGCAACTGGAATAATTGATGCAACTGGAATAATTGATGCAACTGGAATAATCGATGCAACTGGAATAATTGATGCAACTGGAATAATTGATGCAACTGGAATAATTGATGCAACTGGAATAATTGATGCAACTGGAATAATTGATGCAACTGGAATAATTGATGCAACTGGAATAATTGATGCAACTGGAATAATCGATGCAACTGGAATAATCGATGCAACTGGAATAATCGATGCAACTGGAATAATTGATGCAACTGGAATAATGGATGCAACTGGAATAATTGATGCAACTGGAATAATTTATGCAACTGGAATAATCGATGCAACTGGAATAATCGATGCATTTTTGAACTCGCCTTTCGACGCTGATTCCGAAAATACCACAAGTGGTCAGTTTCGGCCATTTTGGAAAAAAAACTGACCACTATTCAGTTTTGGTCGGACGATGTCCAAAGTGGTATTTTTGAACTCGCCTCTCGAAGCTGATTCCGAAAATACCACACATGGTCAGTTTCGGCCATTTTGGAAAAAAACTGATAATTGATGCAACTGGAATAATTGATGCAACTGGAATAATTGATGCAACTGGAATAATCGATGCAACTGGAATAATCGATGCAACTGGAATAATCGATGCATTTTTTAACTCGCCTTTCGACGCTGATTCCGAAAATACCACACGTGGTCAGTTTCGGCCATTTTGGAAAAAAAAGACCACTATTCAGTTTTGGTCGGACGATGTCTAAAGTGGTATTTTTTAACTCGCCTTTCGACGCTGATTCCGAAAATACCACACGTGGTCAGTTTCGGCCACTTTGGGGAAAAAAATGACCACTATTCAGTTTTGGTCGGACGATGTCCAAAGTGGTATTTTTAAACTCGCCTTTCGACGCTGATTCCGAAAATACCACAGGTGGTCAGTTTCGGCCATTTTGGAAAAAAAAACTGACCACTTATTCAGTTTTGGTCGGACGATGTCCAAAGTGGTATTTTTGAACTCGCCTCTCGAAGCTGATTCCGAAAATACCACACATGGTCAGTTTCGGCCACTTTGGAAAAAAACTGATAATTGATGCAACTGGAATAATTGATGCAACTGGAATAATTGATGCAACTGGAATAATTGATGCAACTGGAATAATCGATGCAACTGGAATAATCGATGCAACTGGAATAATCGATGCATTTTTTAACTCGCCTTTCGACGCTGATTTCGAAAATACCACACGTGGTCAGTTTCGGCCATTTTGGAAAAAAAATGACCACTATTCAGTTTTGGTCGGACGATGTCCAAAGTGGTATTTTTAAACTCGCCTTTCGACGCTGATTCCGAAAATACCACAGGTGGTCAGTTTCGGCCATTTTGGAAAAAAAACTGACCACTATTCAGTTTTGGTCGGACGATGTCCAAAGTGGTATTTTTGAACTCGCCTTTCGACGCTGATTCCGAAAATACCACACGTGGTCAGTTTCGGCCATTTTGGAAAAAAAACCGACCACTATTCAGTTTTGGTCGGACGATGTCTAAAGTGATATTTTTTAACTCGCCTTTCGACGCTGATTCCGAAAATACCACACGTGGTCAGTTTCGGCCATTTTGGGAAAAAAATGACCACTATTCAGTTTTGGTCGGACGATGTCCAAGGTGGTATTTTTGAACTCGCCTTTCGACGCTGATTCCAAAAATACCACAGGTGGTCAGTTTCGGCCATTTTGGAAAAAAAACTGACCACTATTCAGTTTTGGTCGGACGATGTCCAAAGTGGTATTTTTGAACTCGCCTTTCGAAGCTGATTCCGAAAATACCACACATGGTCAGTTTCGGCCATTTTGGAAAAAAACTGATAATTGATGCAACTGGAATAATTGATGCAACTGGAATAATCGATGCATTTTTTAACTCGCCTTTCGACGCTGATTCCGAAAATACCACACGTGGTCAGTTTCGGCCATTTTGGAAAAAAAATGACCACTATTCAGTTTTGGTCGGACGATGTCCAAAGTGGTATTTTTAAACTCGCCTTTCGACGCTGATTCCGCAAATACCACACATGGTCAGTTTCGGCCACTTTGGAAAAAAACTGATAATTGATGCAACTGGAATAATTGATGCAACTGGAATAATTGATGCAACTGGAATAATCGATGCAACTGGAATAATTGATGCAACTGGAATAATTGATGCAACTGGAATAATTGATGCAACTGGAATAATTGATGCAACTGGAATAATCGATGCAACTGGAATAATTGATGCAACTGGAATAATTGATGCAACTGGAATAATTGATGCAACTGGAATAATTGATGCAACTGGAATAATTGATGCACCTGGAATAATTGATGCAACTGGAATAATCGATGCAACTGGAATAATCGATGCATTTTTTAACTCGCCTTTCGACGCTGATTCCGCAAATACCACACGTGGTCAGTTTTGGCCATTTTGGGGGAAAAAATGACCACTATTCAGTTTTGGTCGGACGATGTCCAAAGTGGTATTTTTGAACTCGCCTTTCGACGCTGATTCCGAAAATACCACAGGCCATTTTGGAAAAAAAACTGACCACTATTCAGTTTTGGTCGGACGATGTCCAAAGTGGTATTTTTGAACTCGCCTTTCGAAGCTGATTCCGAAAATACCACACATGGTCAGTTTCGGCCATTTTGGAAAAAAACTGATAATTGATGCAACTGGAATAATTGATGCAACTGGAATAATCGATGCATTTTTTAACTCGCCTTTCGACGCTGATTCCGAAAATACCACACGTGGTCAGTTTCGGCCATTTTGGAAAAAAATGACCACTATTCAGTTTTGGTCGGACGATGTCCAAAGTGGTATTTTTAAACTCGCCTTTCGACGCTGATTCCGCAAATACCACACATGGTCAGTTTCGGCCACTTTGGAAAAAAACTGATAATTGATGCAACTGGAATAATTGATGCAACTGGAATAATTGATGCAACTGGAATAATTGATGCAACTGGAATAATCGATGCAACTGGAATAATCGATGCAACTGGAATAATCGATGCATTTTTTAACTCGCCTTTCGACGCTGATTCCGAAAATACCACACGTGGTCAGTTTCGGCCATTTTGGAAAAAAAAGACCACTATTCAGTTTTGGTCGGACGATGTCTAAAGTGGTATTTTTTAACTCGCCTTTCGACGCTGATTCCGAAAATACCACACGTGGTCAGTTTCGGCCACTTTGGGGAAAAAAATGACCACTATTCAGTTTTGGTCGGACGATGTCCAAAGTGGTATTTTTAAACTCGCCTTTCGACGCTGATTCCGAAAATACCACAGGTGGTCAGTTTCGGCCATTTTGGAAAAAAAAACTGACCACTATTCAGTTTTGGTCGGACGATGTCCAAAGTGGTATTTTTGAACTCGCCTCTCGAAGCTGATTCCGAAAATACCACACATGGTCAGTTTCGGCCACTTTGGAAAAAAACTGATAATTGATGCAACTGGAATAATTGATGCAACTGGAATAATTGATGCAACTGGAATAATTGATGCAACTGGAATAATCGATGCAACTGGAATAATCGATGCAACTGGAATAATCGATGCATTTTTTAACTCGCCTTTCGACGCTGATTCCGAAAATACCACACGTGGTCAGTTTCGGCCATTTTGGAAAAAAAATGACCACTATTCAGTTTTGGTCGGACGATGTCCAAAGTGATATTTTTGAACTCGCCTCTCGACGCTGATTCCGCAAATACCACACATGGTAAGTTTCGGCCACTTTGGAAAAAAACTGATAATTGATGCAACTGGAATAATTGATGCAACTGGAATAATTGATGCAACTGGAATAATTGATGCAACTGGAATAATCGATGCAACTGGAATAATCGATGCAACTGGAATAATCGATGCATTTTTTAACTCGCCTTTCGACGCTGATTCCGAAAATACCACACGTGGTCAGTTTCGGCCATTTTGGAAAAAAAAGACCACTATTCAGTTTTGGTCGGACGATGTCTAAAGTGGTATTTTTTAACTCGCCTTTCGACGCTGATTCCGAAAATACCACACGTGGTCAGTTTCGGCCACTTTGGGGAAAAAAATGACCACTATTCAGTTTTGGTCGGACGATGTCCAAAGTGGTATTTTTAAACTCGCCTTTCGACGCTGATTCCGAAAATACCACAGGTGGTCAGTTTCGGCCATTTTGGAAAAAAAAACTGACCACTATTCAGTTTTGGTCGGACGATGTCCAAAGTGGTATTTTTGAACTCGCCTCTCGAAGCTGATTCCGAAAATACCACACATGGTCAGTTTCGGCCACTTTGGAAAAAAACTGATAATTGATGCAACTGGAATAATTGATGCAACTGGAATAATTGATGCAACTGGAATAATTGATGCAACTGGAATAATCGATGCAACTGGAATAATCGATGCAACTGGAATAATCGATGCATTTTTTAACTCGCCTTTCGACGCTGATTCCGAAAATACCACACGTGGTCAGTTTCGGCCATTTTGGAAAAAAAATGACCACTATTTAGTTTTGGTCGGACGATGTCCAAAGTGGTATTTTTGAACTCGCCTTTCGAAGCTGATTCCGAAAATACCACACATGGTCAGTTTCGGCCATTTTGGAAAAAAACTGATAATTGATGCAACTGGAATAATTGATGCAACTGGAATAATCGATGCATTTTTTAACTCGCCTTTCGACGCTGATTCCGAAAATACCACACGTGGTCAGTTTCGGCCATTTTGGAAAAAAATGACCACTATTCAGTTTTGGTCGGACGATGTCCAAAGTGGTATTTTTAAACTCGCCTTTCGACGCTGATTCCGCAAATACCACACATGGTCAGTTTCGGCCACTTTGGAAAAAAACTGATAATTGATGCAACTGGAATAATTGATGCAACTGGAATAATTGATGCAACTGGAATAATTGATGCAACTGGAATAATCGATGCAACTGGAATAATCGATGCAACTGGAATAATCGATGCATTTTTTAACTCGCCTTTCGACGCTGATTCCGAAAATACCACACGTGGTCAGTTTCGGCCATTTTGGAAAAAAAAGACCACTATTCAGTTTTGGTCGGACGATGTCTAAAGTGGTATTTTTTAACTCGCCTTTCGACGCTGATTCCGAAAATACCACACGTGGTCAGTTTCGGCCACTTTGGGGAAAAAAATGACCACTATTCAGTTTTGGTCGGACGATGTCCAAAGTGGTATTTTTAAACTCGCCTTTCGACGCTGATTCCGAAAATACCACAGGTGGTCAGTTTCGGCCATTTTGGAAAAAAAAACTGACCACTATTCAGTTTTGGTCGGACGATGTCCAAAGTGGTATTTTTGAACTCGCCTCTCGAAGCTGATTCCGAAAATACCACACATGGTCAGTTTCGGCCACTTTGGAAAAAAACTGATAATTGATGCAACTGGAATAATTGATGCAACTGGAATAATTGATGCAACTGGAATAATTGATGCAACTGGAATAATCGATGCAACTGGAATAATCGATGCAACTGGAATAATCGATGCATTTTTTAACTCGCCTTTCGACGCTGATTCCGAAAATACCACACGTGGTCAGTTTCGGCCATTTTGGAAAAAAAATGACCACTATTCAGTTTTGGTCGGACGATGTCCAAAGTGATATTTTTGAACTCGCCTCTCGACGCTGATTCCGCAAATACCACACATGGTAAGTTTCGGCCACTTTGGAAAAAAACTGATAATTGATGCAACTGGAATAATTGATGCAACTGGAATAATTGATGCAACTGGAATAATTGATGCAACTGGAATAATCGATGCAACTGGAATAATCGATGCAACTGGAATAATCGATGCATTTTTTAACTCGCCTTTCGACGCTGATTCCGAAAATACCACACGTGGTCAGTTTCGGCCATTTTGGAAAAAAAAGACCACTATTCAGTTTTGGTCGGACGATGTCTAAAGTGGTATTTTTTAACTCGCCTTTCGACGCTGATTCCGAAAATACCACACGTGGTCAGTTTCGGCCACTTTGGGGAAAAAAATGACCACTATTCAGTTTTGGTCGGACGATGTCCAAAGTGGTATTTTTGAACTCGCCTCTCGAAGCTGATTCCGAAAATACCACACATGGTCAGTTTCGGCCACTTTGGAAAAAAACTGATAATTGATGCAACTGGAATAATTGATGCAACTGGAATAATTGATGCAACTGGAATAATTGATGCAACTGGAATAATCGATGCAACTGGAATAATCGATGCATTTTTTAACTCGCCTTTCGACGCTGATTCCGAAAATACCACACGTGGTCAGTTTCGGCCATTTTGGAAAAAAAATGACCACTATTCAGTTTTGGTCGGACGATGTCCAAAGTGATATTTTTGAACTCGCCTCTCGACGCTGATTCCGCAAATACCACACATGGTCAGTTTCGGCCACTTTGGAAAAAAACTGATAATTGATGCAACTGGAATAATTGATGCAACTGGAATAATTGATGCAACTGGAATAATTGATGCAACTGGAATAATCGATGCAACTGGAATAATCGATGCAACTGGAATAATCGATGCATTTTTTAACTCGCCTTTCGACGCTGATTCCGAAAATACCACACGTGGTCAGTTTCGGCCATTTTGGAAAAAAAAGACCACTATTCAGTTTTGGTCGGACGATGTCTAAAGTGGTATTTTTTAACTCGCCTTTCGACGCTGATTCCGAAAATACCACACGTGGTCAGTTTCGGCCACTTTGGGGAAAAAAATGACCACTATTCAGTTTTGGTCGGACGATGTCCAAAGTGGTATTTGTGAACTCGCCTTTCGACGCTGATTCCGAAAATATCACACGTGGTCAGTTTCGGCCATTTTGGAAAAAAAACTGACCACTATTCAGTTTTGGTCGGACGATGTCCAAAGTGATATTTTTGAACTCGCCTCTCGAAGCTGATTCCGAAAATACCAAACATGGTCAGTTTCGGCCACTTTGGAAAAAAACTGATAATTGATGCAACTGGAATAATTGATGCAACTGGAATAATTGATGCAACTGGAATAATTGATGCAACTGGAATAATCGATGCAACTGGAATAATCGATGCAACTGGAATAATCGATGCATTTTTTAACTCGCCTTTCGACGCTGATTCCGAAAATACCACACGTGGTCAGTTTCGGCCATTTTGGAAAAAAATGACCACTATTCAGTTTTGGTCGGACGATGTCTAAAGTGGTATTTTTTAACTCGCCTTTCGACGCTGATTTCGAAAATACCACACGTGGTCAGTTTCGGCCATTTTGGGGAAAAAAATGACCACTATTCAGTTTTGGTCGGACGATGTCCAAAGTGGTATTTTTAAACTCGCCTTTCGACGCTGATTCCGAAAATACCACAGGTGGTCAGTTTCGGCCATTTTGGAAAAAAAACTGACCACTATTCAGTTTTGGTCGGACGATGTCCAAAGTGGTATTTTTGAACTCGCCTTTCGACGCTGATTCCGAAAATACCACACGTGGTCAGTTTCGGCCATTTTGGAAAAAAAACTGACCACTATTCAGTTTTGGTCGGACGATGTCTAAAGTGGTATTTTTTAACTCGCCTTTCGACGCTGATTCCGAAAATACCACACGTGGTCAGTTTCGGCCATTTTGGGAAAAAAATGACCACTATTCAGTTTTGGTCGGACGATGTCCAAAGTGGTATTTTTGAACTCGCCTTTCGACGCTGATTCCGAAAATACCACAGGTGGTCAGTTTCGGCCATTTTGGAAAAAAAACTGACCACTATTCAGTTTTGGTCGGACGATGTCCAAAGTGGTATTTTTGAACTCGCCTTTCGAAGCTGATTCCGAAAATACCACACATGGTCAGTTTCGGCCATTTTGGAAAAAAACTGATAATTGATGCAACTGGAATAATTGATGCAACTGGAATAATCGATGCATTTTTTAACTCGCCTTTCGACGCTGATTCCGAAAATACCACACGTGGTCAGTTTCGGCCATTTTGGAAAAAAAATGACCACTATTCAGTTTTGGTCGGACGATGTCCAAAGTGGTATTTTTAAACTCGCCTTTCGACGCTGATTCCGCAAATACCACACATGGTCAGTTTCGGCCACTTTGGAAAAAAACTGATAATTGATGCAACTGGAATAATTGATGCAACTGGAATAATTGATGCAACTGGAATAATTGATGCAACTGGAATAATTGATGCAACTGGAATAATCGATGCAACTGGAATAATTGATGCAACTGGAATAATTGATGCAACTGGAATAATTGATGCAACTGGAATAATTGATGCAACTGGAATAATTGATGCACCTGGAATAATTGATGCAACTGGAATAATCGATGCAACTGGAATAATCGATGCATTTTTTAACTCGCCTTTCGACGCTGATTCCGAAAATACCACACGTGGTCAGTTTTGGCCATTTTGGGGGAAAAAATGACCACTATTCAGTTTTGGTCGGACGATGTCCAAAGTGGTATTTTTGAACTCGCCTTTCGACGCTGATTCCGAAAATACCACAGGTGGTCAGTTTCGGCCATTTTGGAAAAAAAACTGACCACTATTCAGTTTTGGTCGGACGATGTCCAACGTGGTATTTTTGAACTCGCCTTTCGAAGCTGATTCCGAAAATACCACACATGGTCAGTTTCGGCCATTTTGGAAAAAAACTGATAATTGATGCAACTGGAATAATTGATGCAACTGGAATAATCGATGCATTTTTTAACTCGCCTTTCGACGCTGATTCCGAAAATACCACACGTGGTCAGTTTCGGCCATTTTGGAAAAAAAATGACCACTATTCAGTTTTGGTCGGACGATGTCCAAAGTGGTATTTTTAAACTCGCCTTTCGACGCTGATTCCGCAAATACCACACATGGTCAGTTTCGGCCACTTTGGAAAAAAACTGATAATTGATGCAACTGGAATAATTGATGCAACTGGAATAATTGATGCAACTGGAATAATCGATGCAACTGGAATAATTGATGCAACTGGAATAATTGATGCAACTGGAATAATTGATGCAACTGGAATAATTGATGCAACTGGAATAATCGATGCAACTGGAATAATTGATGCAACTGGAATAATTGATGCAACTGGAATAATTGATGCAACTGGAATAATTGATGCAACTGGAATAATTGATGCACCTGGAATAATTGATGCAACTGGAATAATCGATGCAACTGGAATAATCGATGCATTTTTTAACTCGCCTTTCGACGCTGATTTCGAAAATACCACACGTGGTCAGTTTCGGCCATTTTGGGGAAAAAAATGACCACTATTCAGTTTTGGTCGGACGATGTCCAAAGTGGTATTTTTAAACTCGCCTTTCGACGCTGATTCCGAAAATACCACAGGTGGTCAGTTTCGGCCATTTTGGAAAAAAAACTGACCACTATTCAGTTTTGGTCGGACGATGTCCAAAGTGGTATTTTTGAACTCGCCTTTCGACGCTGATTCCGAAAATACCACACGTGGTCAGTTTCGGCCATTTTGGAAAAAAAACTGACCACTATTCAGTTTTGGTCGGACGATGTCTAAAGTGGTATTTTTTAACTCGCCTTTCGACGCTGATTCCGAAAATACCACACGTGGTCAGTTTCGGCCATTTTGGGAAAAAAATGACCACTATTCAGTTTTGGTCGTACGATGTCCAAAGTGGTATTTTTGAACTCGCCTTTCGACGCTGATTCCGAAAATACCACAGGTGGTCAGTTTCGGCCATTTTGGAAAAAAAACTGACCACTATTCAGTTTTGGTCGGACGATGTCCAAAGTGGTATTTTTGAACTCGCCTTTCGAAGCTGATTCCGAAAATACCACACATGGTCAGTTTCGGCCATTTTGGAAAAAAACTGATAATTGATGCAACTGGAATAATTGATGCAACTGGAATAATCGATGCATTTTTTAACTCGCCTTTCGACGCTGATTCCGAAAATACCACACGTGGTCAGTTTCGGCCATTTTGGAAAAAAAATGACCACTATTCAGTTTTGGTCGGACGATGTCCAAAGTGGTATTTTTAAACTCGCCTTTCGACGCTGATTCCGAAAATACCACAGGTGGTCAGTTTCGGCCATTTTGGAAAAACAAACTGACCACTATTCAGTTTTGGTCGGACGATGTCCAAAGTGGTATTTTTGAACTCGCCTCTCGAAGCTGATTCCGAAAATACCACACATGGTCAGTTTCGGCCACTTTGGAAAAAAACTGATAATTGATGCAACTGGAATAATTGATGCAACTGGAATAATTGATGCAACTGGAATAATTGATGCAACTGGAATAATCGATGCAACTGGAATAATCGATGCAACTGGAATAATCGATGCATTTTTTAACTCGCCTTTCGACGCTGATTCCGAAAATACCACACGTGGTCAGTTTCGGCCATTTTGGAAAAAAAAGACCACTATTCAGTTTTGGTCGGACGATGTCTAAAGTGGTATTTTTTAACTCGCCTTTCGACGCTGATTCCGAAAATACCACACGTGGTCAGTTTCGGCCACTTTGGGGAAAAAAATGACCACTATTCAGTTTTGGTCGGACGATGTCCAAAGTGGTATTTTTAAACTCGCCTTTCGACGCTGATTCCGAAAATACCACAGGTGGTCAGTTTCGGCCATTTTGGAAAAAAAAACTGACCACTATTCAGTTTTGGTCGAACGATGTCCAAAGTGGTATTTTTGAACTCGCCTCTCGAAGCTGATTCCGAAAATACCACACATGGTCAGTTTCGGCCACTTTGGAAAAAAACTGATAATTGATGCAACTGGAATAATTGATGCAACTGGAATAATTGATGCAACTGGAATAATTGATGCAACTGGAATAATCGATGCAACTGGAATAATCGATGCAACTGGAATAATCGATGCATTTTTTAACTCGCCTTTCGACGCTGATTCCGAAAATACCACACGTGGTCAGTTTCGGCCATTTTGGAAAAAAAATGACCACTATTCAGTTTTGGTCGGACGATGTCCAAAGTGATATTTTTGAACTCGCCTCTCGACGCTGATTCCGCAAATACCACACATGGTCAGTTTCGGCCACTTTGGAAAAAAACTGATAATTGATGCAACTGGAATAATTGATGCAACTGGAATAATTGATGCAACTGGAATAATTGATGCAACTGGAATAATCGATGCAACTGGAATAATCGATGCAACTGGAATAATCGATGCATTTTTTAACTCGCCTTTCGACGCTGATTCCGAAAATACCACACGTGGTCAGTTTCGGCCATTTTGGAAAAAAAAGACCACTATTCAGTTTTGGTCGGACGATGTCTAAAGTGGTATTTTTTAACTCGCCTTTCGACGCTGATTCCGAAAATACCACACGTGGTCAGTTTCGGCCACTTTGGGGAAAAAAATGACCACTATTCAGTTTTGGTCGGACGATGTCCAAAGTGGTATTTTTAAACTCGCCTTTCGACGCTGATTCCGAAAATACCACAGGTGGTCAGTTTCGGCCATTTTGGAAAAAAAAACTGACCACTATTCAGTTTTGGTCGGACGATGTCCAAAGTGGTATTTTTGAACTCGCCTCTCGAAGCTGATTCCGAAAATACCACACATGGTCAGTTTCGGCCACTTTGGAAAAAAACTGATAATTGATGCAACTGGAATAATTGATGCAACTGGAATAATTGATGCAACTGGAATAATCGATGCAACTGGAATAATCGATGCAACTGGAATAATCGATGCAACTGGAATAATCGATGCATTTTTTAACTCGCCTTTCGACGCTGATTCCGAAAATACCACACGTGGTCAGTTTCGGCCATTTTGGAAAAAAAATGACCACTATTCAGTTTTGGTCGGACGATGTCTAAAGTGGTATTTTTTAACTCGCCTTTCGACGCTGATTTCGAAAATACCACACGTGGTCAGTTTCGGCCATTTTGGGGAAAAAAATGACCACTATTCAGTTTTGGTCGGACGATGTCCAAAGTGGTATTTTTAAACTCGCCTTTCGACGCTGATTCCGAAAATACCACAGGTGGTCAGTTTCGGCCATTTTGGAAAAAAAACTGACCACTATTCAGTTTTGGTCGGACGATGTCCAAAGTGGTATTTTTGAACTCGCCTTTCGACGCTGATTCCGAAAATACCACACGTGGTCAGTTTCGGCCATTTTGGAAAAAAACTGACCACTATTCAGTTTTGGTCGGACGATGTCTAAAGTGGTATTTTTTAACTCGCCTTTCGACGCTGATTCCGAAAATACCACACGTGGTCAGTTTCGGCCATTTTGGGAAAAAAATGACCACTATTCAGTTTTGGTCGGACGATGTCCAAAGTGGTATTTTTAAACTCGCCTTTCGACGCTGATTCCGAAAATACCACAGGTGGTCAGTTTCGGCCATTTTGGAAAAAAAAACTGACCACTATTCAGTTTTGGTCGGACGATGTCCAAAGTGGTATTTTTGAACTCGCCTCTCGAAGCTGATTCCGAAAATACCACACATGGTCAGTTTCGGCCACTTTGGAAAAAAACTGATAATTGATGCAACTGGAATAATTGATGCAACTGGAATAATTGATGCAACTGGAATAATTGATGCAACTGGAATAATCGATGCAACTGGAATAATCGATGCAACTGGAATAATCGATGCATTTTTTAACTCGCCTTTCGACGCTGATTCCGAAAATACCACACGTGGTCAGTTTCGGCCATTTTGGAAAAAAAATGACCACTATTCAGTTTTGGTCGGACGATGTCCAAAGTGATATTTTTGAACTCGCCTCTCGACGCTGATTCCGCAAATACCACACATGGTCAGTTTCGGCCACTTTGGAAAAAAACTGATAATTGATGCAACTGGAATAATTGATGCAACTGGAATAATTGATGCAACTGGAATAATTGATGCAACTGGAATAATCGATGCAACTGGAATAATCGATGCAACTGGAATAATCGATGCATTTTTTAACTCGCCTTTCGACGCTGATTCCGAAAATACCACACGTGGTCAGTTTCGGCCATTTTGGAAAAAAAAGACCACTATTCAGTTTTGGTCGGACGATGTCTAAAGTGGTATTTTTTAACTCGCCTTTCGACGCTGATTCCGAAAATACCACACGTGGTCAGTTTCGGCCACTTTGGGGAAAAAAATGACCACTATTCAGTTTTGGTCGGACGATGTCCAAAGTGGTATTTTTGAACTCGCCTTTCGACGCTGATTCCGAAAATATCACACGTGGTCAGTTTCGGCCATTTTGGAAAAAAAACTGACCACTATTCAGTTTTGGTCGGACGATGTCCAAAGTGATATTTTTGAACTCGCCTCTCGAAGCTGATTCCGAAAATACCAAACATGGTCAGTTTCGGCCACTTTGGAAAAAAACTGATAATTGATGCAACTGGAATAATTGATGCAACTGGAATAATTGATGCAACTGGAATAATTGATGCAACTGGAATAATCGATGCAACTGGAATAATCGATGCAACTGGAATAATCGATGCATTTTTTAACTCGCCTTTCGACGCTGATTCCGAAAATACCACACGTGGTCAGTTTCGGCCATTTTGGAAAAAAAATGACCACTATTCAGTTTTGGTCGGACGATGTCTAAAGTGGTATTTTTTAACTCGCCTTTCGACGCTGATTTCGAAAATACCACACGTGGTCAGTTTCGGCCATTTTGGGGAAAAAAATGACCACTATTCAGTTTTGGTCGGACGATGTCCAAAGTGGTATTTTTAAACTCGCCTTTCGACGCTGATTCCGAAAATACCACAGGTGGTCAGTTTCGGCCATTTTGGAAAAAAAACTGACCACTATTCAGTTTTGGTCGGACGATGTCCAAAGTGGTATTTTTGAACTCACCTTTCGACGCTGATTCCGAAAATACCACACGTGGTCAGTTTCGGCCATTTTGGAAAAAAAACTGACCACTATTCAGTTTTGGTCGGACGATGTCTAAAGTGGTATTTTTTAACTCGCCTTTCGACGCTGATTCCGAAAATACCACACGTGGTCAGTTTCGGCCATTTTGGGAAAAAAATGACCACTATTCAGTTTTGGTCGGACGATGTCCAAAGTGGTATTTTTGAACTCGCCTTTCGACGCTGATTCCGAAAATACCACAGGTGGTCAGTTTCGGCCATTTTGGAAAAAAAACTGACCACTATTCAGTTTTGGTCGGACGATGTCCAAAGTGGTATTTTTGAACTCGCCTTTCGAAGCTGATTCCGAAAATACCACACATGGTCAGTTTCGGCCATTTTGGAAAAAAAACTGATAATTGATGCAACTGGAATAATTGATGCAACTGGAATAATCGATGCATTTTTTAACTCGCCTTTCGACGCTGATTCCGAAAATACCACACGTGGTCAGTTTCGGCCATTTTGGAAAAAAAATGACCACTATTCAGTTTTGGTCGGACGATGTCCAAAGTGGTATTTTTAAACTCGCCTTTCGACGCTGATTCCGCAAATACCACACATGGTCAGTTTCGGCCACTTTGGAAAAAAACTGATAATTGATGCAACTGGAATAATTGATGCAACTGGAATAATTGATGCAACTGGAATAATTGATGCAACTGGAATAATCGATGCAACTGGAATAATTGATGCAACTGGAATAATTGATGCAACTGGAATAATTGATGCAACTGGAATAATCGATGCAACTGGAATAATCGATGCATTTTTTAACTCGCCTTTCGACGCTGATTCCGAAAATACCACACGTGGTCAGTTTTGGCCATTTTGGGGGAAAAAATGACCACTATTCAGTTTTGGTCGGACGATGTCCAAAGTGGTATTTTTGAACTCGCCTTTCGACGCTGATTCCGAAAATACCACAGGTGGTCAGTTTCGGCCATTTTGGAAAAAAAACTGACCACTATTCAGTTTTGGTCGGACGATGTCCAACGTGGTATTTTTGAACTCGCCTTTCGAAGCTGATTCCGAAAATACCACACATGGTCAGTTTCGGCCATTTTGGAAAAAAACTGATAATTGATGCAACTGGAATAATTGATGCAACTGGAATAATCGATGCATTTTTTAACTCGCCTTTCGACGCTGATTCCGAAAATACCACACGTGGTCAGTTTCGGCCATTTTGGAAAAAAAATGACCACTATTCAGTTTTGGTCGGACGATGTCCAAAGTGGTATTTTTAAACTCGCCTTTCGACGCTGATTCCGCAAATACCACACATGGTCAGTTTCGGCCACTTTGGAAAAAAACTGATAATTGATGCAACTGGAATAATTGATGCAACTGGAATAATTGATGCAACTGGAATAATCGATGCAACTGGAATAATTGATGCAACTGGAATAATTGATGCAACTGGAATAATTGATGCAACTGGAATAATTGATGCAACTGGAATAATCGATGCAACTGGAATAATTGATGCAACTGGAATAATTGATGCAACTGGAATAATTGATGCAACTGGAATAATTGATGCAACTGGAATAATTGATGCACCTGGAATAATTGATGCAACTGGAATAATCGATGCAACTGGAATAATCGATGCATTTTTTAACTCGCCTTTCGACGCTGATTCCGAAAATACCACACGTGGTCAGTTTTGGCCATTTTGGGGGAAAAAATGACCACTATTAAGTTTTGGTCGGACGATGTCCAAAGTGGTATTTTTGAACTCGCCTTTCGACGCTGATTCCGAAAATACCACAGGTGGTCAGTTTCGGCCATTTTGGAAAAAAAAACTGACCACTATTCAGTTTTGGTCGGACGATGTCCAAAGTGGTATTTTTGAACTCGCCTTTCGAAGCTGATTCCGAAAATACCACACATGGTCAGTTTCGGCCATTTTGGGAAAAAACTGATAATTGATGCAACTGGAATAATTGATGCAACTGGAATAATCGATGCATTTTTTAACTCGCCTTTCGACGCTGATTCCGAAAATACCACACGTGGTCAGTTTCGGCCATTTTGGAAAAAAATGACCACTATTCAGTTTTGGTCGGACGATGTCCAAAGTGGTATTTTTAAACTCGCCTTTCGACGCTGATTCCGCAAATACCACACATGGTCAGTTTCGGCCACTTTGGAAAAAAACTGATAATTGATGCAACTGGAATAATTGATGCAACTGGAATAATTGATGCAACTGGAATAATTGATGCAACTGGAATAATCGATGCAACTGGAATAATCGGTGCAACTGGAATAATCGATGCATTTTTTAACTCGCCTTTCGACGCTGATTCCGAAAATACCACACGTGGTCAGTTTCGGCCATTTTGGAAAAAAAAGACCACTATTCAGTTTTGGTCGGACGATGTCTAAAGTGGTATTTTTTAACTCGCCTTTCGACGCTGATTCCGAAAATACCACACGTGGTCAGTTTCGGCCACTTTGGGGAAAAAAATGACCACTATTCAGTTTTGGTCGGACGATGTCCAAAGTGGTATTTTTAAACTCGCCTTTCGACGCTGATTCCGAAAATACCACAGGTGGTCAGTTTCGGCCATTTTGGAAAAAAAAACTGACCACTATTCAGTTTTGGTCGGACGATGTCCAAAGTGGTATTTTTGAACTCGCCTCTCGAAGCTGATTCCGAAAATACCACACATGGTCAGTTTCGGCCACTTTGGAAAAAAACTGATAATTGATGCAACTGGAATAATTGATGCAACTGGAATAATTGATGCAACTGGAATAATTGATGCAACTGGAATAATCGATGCAACTGGAATAATCGATGCAACTGGAATAATCGATGCATTTTTTAACTCGCCTTTCGACGCTGATTCCGAAAATACCACACGTGGTCAGTTTCGGCCATTTTGGAAAAAAAATGACCACTATTCAGTTTTGGTCGGACGATGTCCAAAGTGATATTTTTGAACTCGCCTCTCGACGCTGATTCCGCAAATACCACACATGGTCAGTTTCGGCCACTTTGGAAAAAAACTGATAATTGATGCAACTGGAATAATTGATGCAACTGGAATAATTGATGCAACTGGAATAATTGATGCAACTGGAATAATCGATGCAACTGGAATAATCGATGCAACTGGAATAATCGATGCATTTTTTAACTCGCCTTTCGACGCTGATTCCGAAAATACCACACGTGGTCAGTTTCGGCCATTTTGGAAAAAAAAGACCACTATTCAGTTTTGGTCGGACGATGTCTAAAGTGGTATTTTTTAACTCGCCTTTCGACGCTGATTCCGAAAATACCACACGTGGTCAGTTTCGGCCACTTTGGGGAAAAAAATGACCACTATTCAGTTTTGGTCGGACGATGTCCAAAGTGGTATTTTTAAACTCGCCTTTCGACGCTGATTCCGAAAATACCACAGGTGGTCAGTTTCGGCCATTTTGGAAAAAAAAACTGACCACTATTCAGTTTTGGTCGGACGATGTCCAAAGTGGTATTTTTGAACTCGCCTCTCGAAGCTGATTCCGAAAATACCACACATGGTCAGTTTCGGCCACTTTGGAAAAAAACTGATAATTGATGCAACTGGAATAATTGATGCAACTGGAATAATTGATGCAACTGGAATAATCGATGCAACTGGAATAATCGATGCAACTGGAATAATCGATGCATTTTTTAACTCGCCTTTCGACGCTGATTCCGAAAATACCACACGTGGTCAGTTTCGGCCATTTTGGAAAAAAAATGACCACTATTTAGTTTTGGTCGGACGATGTCCAAAGTGGTATTTTTGAACTCGCCTTTCGACGCTGATTCCGAAAATATCACACGTGGTCAGTTTCGGCCATTTTGGAAAAAAAACTGACCACTATTCAGTTTTGGTCGGACGATGTCCAAAGTGATATTTTTGAACTCGCCTCTCGAAGCTGATTCCGAAAATACCAAACATGGTCAGTTTCGGCCACTTTGGAAAAAAACTGATAATTGATGCAACTGGAATAATTGATGCAACTGGAATAATTGATGCAACTGGAATAATTGATGCAACTGGAATAATCGATGCAACTGGAATAATCGATGCAACTGGAATAATCGATGCATTTTTTAACTCGCCTTTCGACGCTGATTCCGAAAATACCACACGTGGTCAGTTTCGGCCATTTTGGAAAAAAAACTGACCACTATTCAGTTTTGGTCGGACGATGTCCAAAGTGATATTTTTGAACTCGCCTCTCGAAGCTGATTCCGAAAATACCACACATGGTCAGTTTCGGCCATTTTGGAAAAAAACTTACCACTATTCAGTTTTGGTCGGAAGGTGTCCAAAGTGGTATTTTTGACCTCGGCTTTCGATGCTGATTCCGAAAATACATGTTTCGTTAGTGCTGGGCAATAGGCTGTGCAGTAAAGAGGAAACGGCGTTTTGGATGTTTCGCTAGTGCTGAGCCAATGGCCATAGACTCTGCAGTAATGAGTAAACACTGTTTTGGATGTTTCGCTAGTGCAATGGCAATAGGCTGTGCAGTAAAGAGGAAACGGCGTTTTGGATGTTTCGCTAGTGCTGAGCCAATTGCCATAGACTCTGCAGTAATGAGTAAACACTGTTTTGGATGTTTCGCTAGTGCAGGTGCAATGGCACTAGGCTGTGCAGTAAAGAGTAAACGGCGTTTTGGATGTTTCGCTAGTGCTGGGCCAATGGCCATAGACTCTGCAGTAATGAGTAAACACTGTTTTTGATGTTTCGCTAGTGCAGGTGCAATTGCAATAGGCTGTGCAGTAAAGAGGAAACGGCGTTTTGGATGTTTCGCCAGTGCTGGGCCAATGGCCATAGACTATACAGTAAATAGGAAAAGGCGTTTTGGATGTTTCGCCAGTGCTGGGCCAATGGCCATAGACTATACAGTAAAGAGGAAACGGCGTTTTGGCTGTTTCGCTAGTGCTGGGCCAATGGCCATAGACTATACAGTAAAGAGGAAACGGCGTTTTGGCTGTTTCGCTAGTGCTGGGCCAATGGCCATAGACTCTGCAGTAATGAGTAACACTGTTTTGGATGTTTCGCTAGTGCAGGTGCAATGGCAATAGGCTGTGCAGTAAAGAGGAAACGGCGTTTTGGATGTTTCGCTAGTGCTGGGCCAATGGCCATAGACTCTGCAGTAATGAGTAAACACTGTTTTGGATGTTTCGCTAGTACAGGTGCAATGGCAATAGGCTGTGCAGTAAAGAGGAAACGGCGTTTTGGATGTTTCGCTAGTGCTGAGCCAATGGCCATAGACTCTGCAGTAATGAGTAAACACTGTTTTGGATGTTTCGCTAGTGCAGGTGCAATGTCAATAGGCTGTGCAGTAAAGAGGAAACGGCGTTTTGGATGTTTCGCTAGTGCTGAGCCAATGGCCATAGACTCTGCAGTAATGAGTAAACACTGTTTTGGATGTTTCGCTAGTGCAGGTGCAATGGCAATAGGCTGTGCAGTAAAGAGGAAACGGCGTTTTGGATGTTTCGGTAGTGCTGGGCCAATGGCAATAGGCTGTACATCTATTGGGTCTAAGCAACATTTCCTGACATTATGAGGAAAATCTGATTCGTACAATTTTTGGCCAAAAATTTTTTGCAAAAATGGCCAAAAATTGACTTTTTGTAAAATGTTTCAGAAAGTACTCCTAACGAAAGTTTAGCCCGTTTGGAACCTATTTCGGTAGTTCTCGAAGCCAAAACCTATGAAAAATTGACATTTTGGCCAAAAACATTTATAATTTTCCTCAAAATCAGAAATTTTCAAACTTTAATATTTCTTTGTCTGGGTGAGCAGTCAGGGTCTAATTCAAGAAATAACATCTATTAGGTCTAAGCAACATTTCCTGACATTATGAGGAAAATCTGATTCGTACAATTTTTGGCCAAAAATGACAAAAATCATAAGGGGTTAGTCCAGTGATTTTTGTCAAAAATGGCCAAAAATTGACCTTTTTGTAAAATGTTTCAGAAAGTACTCCTAACGAAAGTTTAGCCCGTTTGGAACCTATTTCGGTAGTTCTCGAAGCCAAATCCTATGAAAAATTGACATTTTGGCCAAAAACATTTATAATTTTCCTCAAAATCAGAAATTTTCAAACTTTAATATTTCTTTGTCTGGGTGAGCAGTCAGGGTCTAATTCAAGAAATAACATCTATTGGGTCTAAGCAACATTTCCTGACATTATGAGAAAAATCTGATTCGTACAATTTTTGGCCAAAAATGACAAAAATCATAAGGGGTTAGTCCAGCGATTTTTGTCAAAAATGGCCAAAAATTGACTTTTTAAAAAATGTCTCAGAAAGTACTCCTAACGAAAGTTTAGCCCGTTTGGAACCTATTTCGGTAGTTCTAAAAGCCATTCCTATGAAACATTGACATTTTGGCCAAAAACATTTATAATTTCCCTTAAAATCAGAAATTTTCAAACTTTAATATTTCTTTGTCTGGGTGAGCAGTTAGGGTCTAATTCAAGAAATAACATCTATTGGGTCTAAGCAACATTTCTTGACATTATGAGGAAAATCTGATTCGTACAATTTTTGGCAAAAAATGACAAAAATCATAAGGGGTTAGTCCAGCGATTTTTGTCAAAAATGGCCAAAAATTGACTTTTAAAAAAATGTCTCAGAAAGTACGCCTAACGAAAGTTTAGCCCGGTTGGAACCTATTTCGGGTAGTTCTCAAAGCCAAATCCTATGAAAAATTGACATTTTGGCCGAAAACATTGATAATTTTCCTCAAAATCAGAAATTTTCAAACTTTAATATTTCTTTGTCTGGGTGAGCAGTCAGGGTCTAATTCAAGAAATAACATATATTGGGTCTAAGCAACATTTCCTGACATTATGAGGAAAATCTGATTCGTACAAATTTTGGCCAAAAATGACAAAAATCATAAGGGGTTAGTCCAGCGATTTTTGTCAAAAATGGCCAAAAATTGACTTTTTAAAAAATGTCTCAGAAAGTACGCCTAACGAAAGTTTAGCCCGTTTGGAACCTATTTCGGTAGTTCTAAAAGCCATTCCTATGAAACATTGACATTTTGGCCAAAAACATTTATAATTTCCCTTAAAATCAGAAATTTTCAAACTTTAATATTTCTTTGTCTGGGTGAGCAGTTAGGGTCTAATTCAAGAAATAACATCTATTGGGTCTAAGCAACATTTCTTGACATTATGAGGAAAATCTGATTCGTACAATTTTTGGCAAAAAATGACAAAAATCATAAGGGGTTAGTCCAGCGATTTTTGTCAAAAATGGCCAAAAATTGACTTTTAAAAAAATGTCTCAGAAAGTACGCCTAACGAAAGTTTAGCCCGGTTGGAACCTATTTCGGGTAGTTCTAAAAGCCATTCCTATGAAACATTGACATTTTGGCCAAAAACATTTATAATTTCCCTTAAAATCAGAAATTTTCAAACTTTAATATTTCTTTGTCTGGGTGAGCAGTTAGGGTCTAATTCAAGAAATAACATCTATTGGGTCTAAGCAACATTTCTTGACATTATGAGGAAAATCTGATTCGTACAATTTTTGGCAAAAAATGACAAAAATCATAAGGGGTTAGTCCAGCGATTTTTGTCAAAAATGGCCAAAAATTGACTTTTAAAAAAATGTCTCAGAAAGTACGCCTAACGAAAGTTTAGCCCGGTTGGAACCTATTTCGGGTAGTTCTCAAAGCCAAATCCTATGAAAAATTGACATTTTGGCCGAAAACATTGATAATTTTCCTCAAAATCAGAAATTTTCAAACTTTAATATTTCTTTGTCTGGGTGAGCAGTCAGGGTCTAATTCAAGAAATAACATATATTGGGTCTAAGCAACATTTCCTGACATTATGAGGAAAATCTGATTCGTACAAATTTTGGCCAAAAATGACAAAAATCATAAGGGGTTAGTCCAGCGATTTTTGTCAAAAATGGCCAAAAATTGACTTTTTAAAAAATGTCTCAGAAAGTACGCCTAACGAAAGTTTAGCCCGTTTGGAACCTATTTCGGTAGTTCTCAAAGCCAAATCCTATGAAAAATGGACATTTTGGCCGAAAACATTTATAATTTTCCTCAAAATCAGAAATTTTCAAACTTTAATATTTCTTTGTCTGGGTGAGCAGTCAGGGTCTAATTCAAGAAATAACATCTATTGGGTCTAAGCAACATTTCCTGACATTATGAGGAAAATCTGATTCGTACAATTTTTGGCCAAAAATGACAAAAATCATAAGGGGTTAGTCCAGCGATTTTTGTCAAAAATGGCAAAAAAATGACTTTTAAAAAAATGTCTCAGAAAGTACGCCTAACGAAAGTTTAGCCCGGTTGGAACCTATTTCGGTAGTTCTCAAAGCCAAATCCTATGAAAAATGGACATTTTGGCCGAAAACATTTATAATTTTCCTCAAAATCAGAAATTTTCAAACTTTAATATTTCTTTGTCTGGGTGAGCAGTCAGGGTCTAATTCAAGAAATAACATATATTGGGTCTAAGCAACATTTCCTGACATTATGAGGAAAATCTGATTCGTACAAATTTTGGCCAAAAATGACAAAAATCATAAGGGGTTAGTCCAGCGATTTTTGTCAAAATGGCCAAAAATTGACTTTTTAAAAAATGTCTCAGAAAGTACGCCTAACGAAAGTTTAGCCCGTTTGGAACCTATTTCGGTAGTTCTCAAAGCCAAATCCTATGAAAAATGGACATTTTGGCCGAAAACATTTATAATTTTCCTCAAAATCAGAAATTTTCAAACTTTAATATTTCTTTGTCTGGGTGAGCAGTCAGGGTCTAATTCAAGAAATAACATATATTGGGTCTAAGCAACATTTCCTGACATTATGAGGAAAATCTGATTCGTACAATTTTTGGACAAAAATGACAAAAATCATAAGGGGTTAGTCCAGCGATTTTTGTCAAAAATGGCCAAAAATTGACTTTTTTAAAAATGTCTCAGAAAGTACGCCTAACGAAAGTTTAGCCCGTTTGGAACCTATTTTGGTAGTTCTCGAAGGCAGTTCTTATGAAAAATTGACATTTTGGCCAAAAATATTTATATTTTTCCTTAAAATCAGAAATTTTCAAACTTTAATATTTCTTTATCTGGGTGAGCAGTCAGGGTCTAATTCAAGAAATAACATCTATTGGGTCTTAGCAACATTTCCTGACATTATGAGGAAAATCTGATTCGTACAATTTTTGGCCAAAAATGACAAAAATCATAAGGGGTTAGTCCAGTGATTTTTTTCAAAAATGGCCAAAAATTGACTTTTTTAAAAATGTCTCAGAAAGTAATCCTAACGAGGGTTTAGCCCGTTTGGAACCTATTTCGGTAGTTCTCGAAGCCAAATCATATGAAAAATTGACATTTTGGCCAAAAACATTTATAATTTTCCTCAAAATCAGAAATTTTCAAACTTTAATATTTCTTTGTCTGGGTGACCAGTCAGGGTCTAATTCAAGAAATAACATCTATTGGGTCTAAGCAACATTTCAGGACATTATGAAGAAAATCTGATTCGTACAATTTTTGGACAAAAATGACAAAAATCATAAGGGGTTAGTCCAGCGATTTTTGTCAAAAATGGCCAAAAATTGACTTTTTTAAAAATGTCTCAGAAAGTACGCGTAACGAAAGTTTAGCCCGTTTGGAACCTATTTTGGTAGTTCTCGAAGGCAATTCTTATGAAAAATTGACATTTTGGCCAAAAATATTTATATTTTTCCTTAAAATCAGAAATTTTCAAACTTTAATATTTCTTTATCTGGGTGAGCAGTCAGGGTCTAATTCAAGAAATAACATCTATTGGGTCTAAGCAACATTTCCTGACATTATGAGGAAAATCTGATTCGTACAATTTTTGGCCAAAAATGACAAAAATCATAAGGGGTTAGTCCAGCGATTTTTGTCAAAAATGGCAAAAAAATGACTTTTAAAAAAATGTCTCAGAAAGTACGCCTAACGAAAGTTTAGCCCGGTTGGAACCTATTTCGGTAGTTCTCAAAGCCAAATCCTATGAAAAATGGACATTTTGGCCGAAAACATTTATAATTTTCCTCAAAATCAGAAATTTTCAAACTTTAATATTTCTTTGTCTGGGTGAGCAGTCAGGGTCTAATTCAAGAAATAACATATATTGGGTCTAAGCAACATTTCCTGACATTATGAGGAAAATCTGATTCGTACAAATTTTGGCCAAAAATGACAAAAATCATAAGGGTTAGTCCAGCGATTTTTGTCAAAAATGGCCAAAAATTGACTTTTTAAAAAATGTCTCAGAAAGTACGCCTAACGAAAGTTTAGCCCGTTTGGAACCTATTTCGGTAGTTCTCAAAGCCAAATCCTATGAAAAATGGACATTTTGGCCGAAAACATTTATAATTTTCCTCAAAATCAGAAATTTTCAAACTTTAATATTTCTTTGTCTGGGTGAGCAGTCAGGGTCTAATTCAAGAAATAACATCTATTGGGTCTAAGCAACATTTCCTGACATTATGAGGAAAATCTGATTCGTACAATTTTTGGCCAAAAATGACAAAAATCATAAGGGGTTAGTCCAGCGATTTTTGTCAAAAATGGCAAAAAAATGACTTTTAAAAAAATGTCTCAGAAAGTACGCCTAACGAAAGTTTAGCCCGGTTGGAACCTATTTCGGTAGTTCTCAAAGCCAAATCCTATGAAAAATGGACATTTTGGCCGAAAACATTTATAATTTTCCTCAAAATCAGAAATTTTCAAACTTTAATATTTCTTTGTCTGGGTGAGCAGTCAGGGTCTAATTCAAGAAATAACATATATTGGGTCTAAGCAACATTTCCTGACATTATGAGGAAAATCTGATTCGTACAATTTTTGGACAAAAATGACAAAAATCATAAGGGGTTAGTCCAGCGATTTTTGTCAAAAATGGCCAAAAATTGACTTTTTTAAAAATGTCTCAGAAAGTACGCCTAACGAAAGTTTAGCCCGTTTGGAACCTATTTTGGTAGTTCTCGAAGGCAGTTCTTATGAAAAATTGACATTTTGGCCAAAAATATTTATATTTTTCCTTAAAATCAGAAATTTTCAAACTTTAATATTTCTTTATCTGGGTGAGCAGTCAGGGTCTAATTCAAGAAATAACATCTATTGGGTCTTAGCAACATTTCCTGACATTATGAGGAAAATCTGATTCGTACAATTTTTGGCCAAAAATGACAAAAATCATAAGGGGTTAGTCCAGTGATTTTTTTCAAAAATGGCCAAAAATTGACTTTTTTAAAAATGTCTCAGAAAGTAATCCTAACGAGGGTTTAGCCCGTTTGGAACCTATTTCGGTAGTTCTCGAAGCCAAATCATATGAAAAATTGACATTTTGGCCAAAAACATTTATAATTTTCCTCAAAATCAGAAATTTTCAAACTTTAATATTTCTTTGTCTGGGTGACCAGTCAGGGTCTAATTCAAGAAATAACATCTATTGGGTCTAAGCAACATTTCAGGACATTATGAAGAAAATCTGATTCGTACAATTTTTGGACAAAAATGACAAAAATCATAAGGGGTTAGTCCAGCGATTTTTGTCAAAAATGGCCAAAAATTGACTTTTTTTAAAATGTCTCAGAAAGTACGCGTAACGAAAGTTTAGCCCGTTTGGAACCTATTTTGGTAGTTCTCGAAGGCAATTCTTATGAAAAATTGACATTTTGGCCAAAAATATTTATATTTTTCCTTAAAATCAGAAATTTTCAAACTTTAATATTTCTTTATCTGGGTGAGCAGTCAGGGTCTAATTCAAGAAATAACATCTATTGGGTCTAAGCAACATTTCCTGACATTATGAGGAAAATCTGATTCGTACAATTTTTGGCCAAAAATGACAAAAATCATAAGGGGTTAGTCCAGTGATTTTTTTCAAAAATGGCCAAAAATTGACTTTTTTAAAAATGTCTCAGAAAGTAATCCTAACGAGGGTTTAGCCTATTTCGGTAGTTCTCGAAGCCAAATCATATGAAAAATTGACATTTTGGCCAAAAACATTTATAATTTTCCTCAAAATCAGAAATTTTCAAACTTTAATATTTCTTTGTCTGGGTGAGCAGTCAGGGTCTAATTCAAGAAATAACATCTATTGGGTCTAAGCAACATTTCCTGACATTATGAGGAAAATCTGATTCGTACAAATTTTGGCCAAAAATGACAAAAATCATAAGGGGTTAGTCCAGCGATTTTTTGTCAAAAATGGCCAAAAATTGACTTTTTAAAAAATGTCTCAGAAGTACGCCTAACGAAAGTTTAGCCCGTTTGGAACCTATTTCGGTAGTTCTAAAAGCCATTCCTATGAAACATTGACATTTTGGCCAAAAACATTTATAATTTCCCTTAAAATCAGAAATTTTCAAACTTTAATATTTCTTTGTCTGGGTGAGCAGTTAGGGTCTAATTCAAGAAATAACATCTATTGGGTCTAAGCAACATTTCTTGACATTATGAGGAAAATCTGATTCGTACAATTTTTGGCAAAAATGACAAAAATCATAAGGGGTTAGTCCAGCGATTTTTGTCAAAAATGGCCAAAAATTGACTTTTAAAAAAATGTCTCAGAAAGTACGCCTAACGAAAGTTTAGCCCGGTTGGAACCTATTTCGGGTAGTTCTAAAAGCCATTCCTATGAAACATTGACATTTTGGCCAAAAACATTTATAATTTCCCTTAAAATCAGAAATTTTCAAACTTTAATATTTCTTTGTCTGGGTGAGCAGTTAGGGTCTAATTCAAGAAATAACATCTATTGGGTCTAAGCAACATTTCTTGACATTATGAGGAAAATCTGATTCGTACAATTTTTGGCAAAAAATGACAAAAATCATAAGGGGTTAGTCCAGCGATTTTTGTCAAAAATGGCCAAAAATTGACTTTTAAAAAAAATGTCTCAGAAAGTACGCCTAACGAAAGTTTAGCCCGGTTGGAACCTATTTCGGGTAGTTCTCAAAGCCAAATCCTATGAAAAATTGACATTTTGGCCGAAAACATTGATAATTTTCCTCAAAATCAGAAATTTTCAAACTTTAATATTTCTTTGTCTGGGTGAGCAGTCAGGGTCTAATTCAAGAAATAACATATATTGGGTCTAAGCAACATTTCCTGACATTATGAGGAAAATCTGATTCGTACAAATTTTGGCCAAAAATGACAAAAATCATAAGGGGTTAGTCCAGCGATTTTTGTCAAAAATGGCCAAAAATTGACTTTTTAAAAAATGTCTCAGAAAGTACGCCTAACGAAAGTTTAGCCCGTTTGGAACCTATTTCGGTAGTTCTCAAAGCCAAATCCTATGAAAAATGGACATTTTGGCCGAAAACATTTATAATTTTCCTCAAAATCAGAAATTTTCAAACTTTAATATTTCTTTGTCTGGGTGAGCAGTCAGGGTCTAATTCAAGAAATAACATCTATTGGGTCTAAGCAACATTTCCTGACATTATGAGGAAAATCTGATTCGTACAATTTTTGGCCAAAAATGACAAAAATCATAAGGGGTTAGTCCAGCGATTTTTGTCAAAAATGGCAAAAAAATGACTTTTAAAAAAATGTCTCAGAAAGTACGCCTAACGAAAGTTAGCCCGGTTGGAACCTATTTCGGTAGTTCTCAAAGCCAAATCCTATGAAAAATGGACATTTTGGCCGAAAACATTATAATTTTCCTCAAAATCAGAAATTTTCAAACTTTAATATTTCTTTGTCTGGGTGAGCAGTCAGGGTCTAATTCAAGAAATAACATATATTGGGTCTAAGCAACATTTCCTGACATTATGAGGAAAATCTGATTCGTACAAATTTTGGCCAAAAATGACAAAAATCATAAGGGGTTAGTCCAGCGATTTTTGTCAAAAATGGCCAAAAATTGACTTTTTAAAAAATGTCTCAGAAAGTACGCCTAACGAAAGTTTAGCCCGTTTGGAACCTATTTCGGTAGTTCTCAAAGCCAAATCCTATGAAAAATGGACATTTTGGCCGAAAACATTTATAATTTTCCTCAAAATCAGAAATTTTCAAACTTTAATATTTCTTTGTCTGGGTGAGCAGTCAGGGTCTAATTCAAGAAATAACATATATTGGGTCTAAGCAACATTTCCTGACATTATGAGGAAAATCTGATTCGTACAATTTTTGGACAAAATGACAAAAATCATAAGGGGTTAGTCCAGCGATTTTTGTCAAAAATGGCCAAAAATTGACTTTTTAAAAATGTCTCAGAAAGTACGCCTAACGAAAGTTTAGCCGTTTGAACCTATTTTGGTAGTTCTCGAAGGCAGGTTCTTATGAAAAATTGACATTTTGGCCAAAAATATTTATATTTTTCCTTAAAATCAGAAATTTTCAAACTTTAATATTTCTTTATCTGGGTGAGCAGTCAGGGTCTAATTCAAGAAATAACATCTATTGGGTCTTAGCAACATTTCCTGACATTATGAGGAAAATCTGATTCGTACAATTTTTGGCCAAAAATGACAAAAATCATAAGGGGTTAGTCCAGTGATTTTTTTCAAAAATGGCCAAAAATTGACTTTTTTAAAAATGTCTCAGAAAGTAATCCTAACGAGGGTTTAGCCCGTTTTGGAACCTATTTCGGTAGTTCTCGAAGCCAAATCATATGAAAAATTGACATTTTGGCCAAAAACATTTATAATTTTCCTCAAAATCAGAAATTTTCAAACTTTAATATTTCTTTGTCTGGGTGACCAGTCAGGGTCTAATTCAAGAAATAACATCTATTGGGTCTAAGCAACATTTCAGGACATTATGAAGAAAATCTGATTCGTACAATTTTTGGACAAAAATGACAAAAATCATAAGGGGTTAGTCCAGCGATTTTTGTCAAAAATGGCCAAAAATTGACTTTTTTAAAAATGTCTCAGAAAGTACGCGTAACGAAAGTTTAGCCCGTTTGGAACCTATTTGGTAGTTCTCGAAGGCAATTCTTATGAAAAATTGACATTTTGGCCAAAATATTTATATTTTTCCTTAAAATCAGAAATTTTCAAACTTTAATATTTCTTTATCTGGGTGAGCAGTCAGGGTCTAATTCAAGAAATAACATCTATTGGGTCTAAGCAACATTTCCTGACATTATGAGGAAAATCTGATTCGTACAATTTTTGGCCAAAAATGACAAAAATCATAAGGGGTTAGTCCAGCGATTTTTGTCAAAAATGGCAAAAAAATGACTTTTAAAAAAATGTCTCAGAAAGTACGCCTAACGAAAGTTTAGCCCGGTTGGAACCTATTTCGGTAGTTCTCAAAGCCAAATCCTATGAAAAATGGACATTTTGGCCGAAAACATTTATAATTTTCCTCAAAATCAGAAATTTTCAAACTTTAATATTTCTTTGTCTGGGTGAGCAGTCAGGTCTAATTCAAGAAATAACATATATTGGGTCTAAGCAACATTTCCTGACATTATGAGGAAAATCTGATTCGTACAAATTTTGGCCAAAAATGACAAAAATCATAAGGGGTTAGTCCAGCGATTTTTGTCAAAAATGGCCAAAAATTGACTTTTTAAAAAATGTCTCAGAAAGTACGCCTAACGAAAGTTTAGCCCGTTTGGAACCTATTTCGGTAGTTCTCAAAGCCAAATCCTATGAAAAATGGACATTTGGCCGAAAACATTTATAATTTTCCTCAAAATCAGAAATTTTCAAACTTTAATATTTCTTTGTCTGGGTGAGCAGTCAGGGTCTAATTCAAGAAATAACATCTATTGGGTCTAAGCAACATTTCCTGACATTATGAGGAAAATCTGATTCGTACAATTTTTGGCCAAAAATGACAAAAATCATAAGGGGTTAGTCCAGCGATTTTTGTCAAAAATGGCAAAAAAATGACTTTTAAAAAAATGTCTCAGAAAGTACGCCTAACGAAAGTTTAGCCCGGTTGGAACCTATTTCGGTAGTTCTCAAAGCCAAATCCTATGAAAAATGGACATTTTGGCCGAAAACATTTATAATTTTCCTCAAAATCAGAAATTTTCAAACTTTAATATTTCTTTGTCTGGGTGAGCAGTCAGGGTCTAATTCAAGAAATAACATATATTGGGTCTAAGCAACATTTCCTGACATTATGAGGAAAATCTGATTCGTACAATTTTTGGACAAAAATGACAAAAATCATAAGGGGTTAGTCCAGCGATTTTTGTCAAAAATGGCCAAAAATTGACTTTTTTAAAAATGTCTCAGAAAGTACGCCTAACGAAAGTTTAGCCCGTTTGGAACCTATTTTGGTAGTTCTCGAAGGCAGTTCTTATGAAAAATTGACATTTTGGCCAAAAATATTTATATTTTTCCTTAAAATCAGAAATTTTCAAACTTTAATATTTCTTTATCTGGGTGAGCAGTCAGGGTCTAATTCAAGAAATAACATCTATTGGGTCTTAGCAACATTTCCTGACATTATGAGGAAAATCTGATTCGTACAATTTTTGGCCAAAAATGACAAAAATCATAAGGGTTAGTCCAGTGATTTTTTTCAAAAATGGCCAAAAATTGACTTTTTTAAAAATGTCTCAGAAAGTAATCCTAACGAGGGTTTAGCCCGTTTGGAACCTATTTCGGTAGTTCTCGAAGCCAAATCATATGAAAAATTGACATTTTGGCCAAAAACATTTATAATTTTCCTCAAAATCAGAAATTTTCAAACTTTAATATTTCTTTGTCTGGGTGACCAGTCAGGGTCTAATTCAAGAAATAACATCTATTGGGTCTAAGCAACATTTCAGGACATTATGAAGAAAATCTGATTCGTACAATTTTTGGACAAAAATGACAAAAATCATAAGGGGTTAGTCCAGCGATTTTTGTCAAAAATGGCCAAAAATTGACTTTTTTTAAAATGTCTCAGAAAGTACGCGTAACGAAAGTTTAGCCCGTTTGGAACCTATTTTGGTAGTTCTCGAAGGCAATTCTTATGAAAAATTGACATTTTGGCCAAAAATATTTATATTTTTCCTTAAAATCAGAAATTTTCAAACTTTATATTTCTTTATCTGGGTGAGCAGTCAGGGTCTAATTCAAGAAATAACATCTATTGGGTCTAAGCAACATTTCCTGACATTATGAGGAAAATCTGATTCGTACAATTTTTGGCCAAAAATGACAAAAATCATAAGGGGTTAGTCCAGTGATTTTTTTCAAAAATGGCCAAAAATTGACTTTTTTAAAATGTCTCAGAAAGTAATCCTAACGAGGGTTTAGCCCGTTTGGAACCTATTTCGGTAGTTCTCGAAGCCAAATCATATGAAAAATTGACATTTTGGCCAAAAACATTTATAATTTTCCTCAAAATCAGAAATTTTCAAACTTTAATATTTCTTTGTCTGGGTGAGCAGTCAGGTCTAATTCAAGAAATAACATCTATTGGGTCTAAGCAACATTTCCTGACGTCATGAGGAAAATCTGATTCGTACAATTTTGGCCAAAAATGACAAAAATCATAAGGGGTTAGTCCAGTGATTTTTGTCAAAAATGGCCAAAAATTGACTTTTTTAAAAATGTCTCAGAAAGTACGCCTAACGAAAGTTTAGCCCGTTTGGAACCTATTTTGGTAGTTCTCGAAGGCAACTTCTATGAAAAATTGACATTTTGGCCAAAAACATTAATAATTTTCCTCAAAATCAGAAATTTTCAAACTTTAATATTTCTTTGTCTGGGTGAGCAGTCAGGGTCTAATTCAAGAAATAACATCTATTGGGTCTAAGCAACATTTCCTGACGTCATGAGGAAAATCTGATTCGTACAATTTTTGGCCAAAAATGACAAAAATCATAAGGGGTTAGTCCAGTGATTTTTGTCAAAAATGGCCAAAAATTGACTTTTTAAAAATGTCTCAGAAAGTACGCCTAACGAAAGTTTAGCCCGTTTGGAACCTATTTTGGTAGTTCTCGAAGGCAGTTCTTATGAAAAATTGACATTTTGGCCAAAAATATTTATATTTTTCCTTAAAATCAGAAATTTTCAAACTTTAATATTTCTTTATCTGGGTGAGCAGTCAGGGTCTAATTCAAGAAATAACATCTATTGGGTCTTAGCAACATTTCCTGACATTATGAGGAAAATCTGATTCGTACAATTTTTGGCCAAAAATGACAAAAATCATAAGGGGTTAGTCCAGTGATTTTTTTCAAAAATGGCCAAAAATTGACTTTTTAAAAAATGTCTCAAAAAGTACGCCTAACGAAAGTTTAGCCCGTTTGGAACCTATTTTGGTAGTTCTCGAAGCCAATTCTTATGAAAAAAATTACATTTTGGCCAAAAATATTTATAATTTTCCTTAAAATCAGATATTTTCAAACTTTAATATTTCTTTGTCTGGGTGAGCAGTCAGGGTCTAATTCAAGAAATAACATCTATTGGGTCTAAGCAACATTTCCTGACATTATGAGGAAAATCTGATTCGTACAACTTTTGGCCAAAAATGACACAAATCATAAGGGGTTAGTCCAGCGATTTGTCAAAATTGCCAAAAATTGACTTTTTTAAAAAATGTCTCAGAAAGTACGCCTAACGAAAGTTTAGCCCGTTTGGAACCTATTTTGGTAGTTCTCGAAGCCAATTCTTATGAAAAATTGACATTTTGGCCAAAAATATTTATATTTTTCCTTAAAATCAAAATTTTCAAACTTTAATATTTCTTTCTCTGGGTGAGCAGTCAGGGTCTAATTCAAGAAATAACATATATTGGGTCTAAGCAACATTTCCTGACATTATGAGGAAAATCTGATTCGTACAATTTTTGGCCAAAAATGACAAAAATCATAAGGGGTTAGTCCAGTGATTTTTTTCAAAAATGGCCAAAAATTGACTTTTTAAAAATGTCTCAGAAAGTAATCCTAACGAGGGTTTAGCCGTTTGGAACCTATTTCGGTAGTTCTCGAAGCCAAATCATATGAAAAATTGACATTTTGGCCAAAAACATTTATAATTTTCCTCAAAATCAGAAATTTTCAAACTTTAATATTTCTTTGTCTGGGTGAGCAGTCAGGGTCTAATTCAAGAAATAACATCTATTGGGTCTAAGCAACATTTCCTGACGTCATGAGGAAAATCTGATTCGTACAATTTTTGGCCAAAAATGACAAAAATCATAAGGGGTTAGTCCAGTGATTTTTGTCAAAATGGCCAAAAATTGACTTTTTTAAAATGTCTCAGAAAGTACGCCTAACGAAAGTTTAGCCCGTTTGGAACCTATTTTGGTAGTTCTCGAAGCCAATTCTTATGAAAAATTGACATTTTGGCCAAAAATATTTATAATTTTCCTTAAAATCAGATATTTTCAAACTTTAATATTTCTTCATCTGGGTGAGCAGTCAGGGTCTAATTCAAAAAATAACATCTATTGGGTCTAGGCAACATTTCCTGACATTATGAGGAAAATCTGATTCGTACAATTTTTGGCCAAAAATGACAAATCATAAGGGGTTAGTCCAGCGATTTTTGTCAAAAATGGCCAAAAATTGACTTTTTAAAAAATGTCTCAAAAAGTACGCCTAACGAAAGTTTAGCCCGTTTGGAACCTATTTTGGTAGTTCTCGAAGCCAATTCTTATAAAAAAAATTTCATTTTGGCCAAAAATATTTATAATTTTCCTTAAAATCAGATATTTTCAAACTTTAATATTTCTTTGTCTGGGTGAGCAGTCAGGGTCTAATTCAAGAAATAACATCTATTGGGTCTAAGCAACATTTCCTGACATTATGAGGAAAATCTGATTCGTACAACTTTTGGCCAAAAATGACACAAATCATAAGGGGTTAGTCCAGCGATTTGTCAAAAATTGCCAAAAATTGACTTTTTTAAAAATGTCTCAGAAAGTACGCCTAACGAAAGTTTAGCCCGTTTGGAACCTATTTTGGTAGTTCTCGAAGCCAATTCTTATGAAAAATTGACATTTT
This sequence comes from Henricia sp. BOLD:AAB3569, assembly GCA_037783545.1. Classification (NCBI taxonomy): domain Eukaryota; kingdom Metazoa; phylum Echinodermata; class Asteroidea; order Spinulosida; family Echinasteridae; genus Henricia; species Henricia sp. BOLD:AAB3569. The sequence continues at coordinate 3,231 of JBBELK010001096.1, read as the reverse complement.
GGCCAAAAATATTTATATTTTTCCTTAAAATCAAAAATTTTCAAACTTTAATATTTCTTTATCTGGGTGAGCAGTCAGGGTCTAATTCAAGAAATAACATCTATTGGGTCTAAGCAACATTTCCTGACATTATGAGGAAAATCTGATTCGTACAATTTTTGGCCAAAAAAGACAAAAATCATAAGGGGTTAGTCCAGCGATTTTTGTCAAAAATGGCCAAAAATTGACTTTTTAAAAAATGTCTCAGAAAGTACGCCTAACGAAAGTTTAGCCCGTTTGGAACCTATTTTGGTAGTTCTCGAAGACAATTCCTATGAAAAATTTACATTTTGGCCAAAAACATTTATAATTTTCCTTAAAATCAGAAATTTCAAACTTTAATATTTCTTTCTCTGGGTGAGCAGTCAGGGTCTAATTCAAGAAATAACATATATTGGGTCTAAGCAACATTTCCTGACATTATGAGGAAAATCTGATTCGTACAACTTTTGGCCAAAAATGACACAAATCATAAGGGGTTAGTCCAGCGATTTGTCAAAAATTGCCAAAAATTGACTTTTTAAAATGTCTCAGAAAGTAATCCTAACGAAAGTTTAGCCCGTTTGGAACCTATTTCGGTAGTTCTCGAAGCCAAATCATATGAAAAATTGACATTTTGGCCAAAAACATTTATAATTTTCCTCAAATCAGAATTTTCAAACTTTAATATTTCTTTGTCTGGGTGAGCAGTCAGGGTCTAATTCAAGAAATAACATCTATTGGGTCTAAGCAACATTTCCTGACGTCATGAGGAAAATCTGATTCGTACAATTTTTGGCCAAAAATGACAAAAATCATAAGGGGTTAGTCCAGTGATTTTTGTCAAAAATGGCCAAAAATTGACTTTTTTAAAAATGTCTCAGAAAGTACGCCTAACGAAAGTTTAGCCCGTTTGGAACCTATTTTGGTAGTTCTCGAAGCCAATTCTTATAAAAAAAATTTCATTTTGGCCAAAAATATTTATAATTTTCCTTAAAATCAGATATTTTCAAACTTTAATATTTCTTTGTCTGGGTGAGCAGTCAGGGTCTAATTCAAGAAATAACATCTATTGGGTCTAAGCAACATTTCCTGACATTATGAGGAAAATCTGATTCGTACAACTTTTGGCCAAAAATGACACAAATCATAAGGGGTTAGTCCAGCGATTTGTCAAAAATTGCCAAAAATTGACTTTTTAAAAATGTCTCAGAAAGTACGCCTAACGAAAGTTTAGCCCGTTTGGAACCTATTTTGGTAGTTCTCGAAGCCAATTCTATAAAAAATTGACATTTTGGCCAAAAATATTTATATTTTTCCTTAAAATCAAAATTTTCAAACTTTAATATTTCTTTATCTGGGTGAGCAGTCAGGGTCTAATTCAAGAAATAACATCTATTGGGTCTAAGCAACATTTCCTGACATTATGAGGAAAATCTGATTCGTACAATTTTTGGCCAAAAAAGACAAAAATCATAAGGGGTTAGTCCAGCGATTTTTGTCAAAAATGGCCAAAAATTGACTTTTTAAAAAATGTCTCAGAAAGTACGCCTAACGAAAGTTTAGCCCGTTTGGAACCTATTTTGGTAGTTCTCGAAGACAATTCCTATGAAAAATTTACATTTTGGCCAAAAACATTTATAATTTTCCTTAAAATCAGAAATTTTCAAACTTTAATATTTCTTTCTCTGGGTGAGCAGTCAGGGTCTAATTCAAGAAATAACATATATTGGGTCTAAGCAACATTTCCTGACATTATGAGGAAAATCTGATTCGTACAACTTTTGGCCAAAAATGACACAAATCATAAGGGGTTAGTCCAGCGATTTGTCAAAAATTGCCAAAAATTGACTTTTTTAAAAATGTCTCAGAAAGTACGCCTAACGAAAGTTTAGCCCGTTTGGAACCTATTTTGGTAGTTCTCGAAGGCAATTCTTATGAAAAATTGTCATTTTGGCCCAAAACATTTATAATTTTCCTTAAAATCAGAAATTTTCAAACTTTAATATTTCTTTGTCTGGGTGAGCAGTCAGGGTCTAATTCAAGAAATAACATCTATTGGGTCTAAGCAACATTTCCTGACGTCATGAGGAAAATCTGATTCGTACAATTTTTGGCCAAAAATGACAAAAATCATAAGGGGTTAGTCCAGTGATTTTTGTCAAAAATGGCCAAAAATTGACTTTTTAAAAAATGTCTCAGAAAGTACGCCTAACGAAAGTTTAGCCCGTTTGGAACCTATTTTGGTAGTTCTCGAAGGCAACTTCTATGAAAAATTGACATTTTGGCCAAAACATTAATAATTTTCCTTAAAATCAGACATTTTCAAACTTTAATATTTCTTCATCTGGGTGAGCAGTCAGGGTCTAATTCAAAAAATAACATCTATTGGGTCTAAGCAACATTTCCTGACATTATGAGGAAAATCTGATTCGTACAATTTTTGGCCAAAAATGACAAATCATAAGGGGTTAGTCCAGCGATTTTTGTCAAAAATGGCCAAAAATTGACTTTTTAAAAAATGTCTCAAAAAGTACGCCTAACGAAAGTTTAGCCCGTTTGGAACCTATTTTGGTAGTTCTCGAAGGCAACTTCTATGAAAAATTGACATTTTGGCCAAAAACATTAATAATTTTCCTTAAAATCAGACATTTTCAAACTTTAATATTTCTTCATCTGGGTGAGCAGTCAGGGTCTAATTCAAAAAATAACATCTATTGGGTCTAAGCAACATTTCCTGACATTATGAGGAAAATCTGATTCGTACAATTTTTGGCCAAAAATGACAAATCATAAGGGTTAGTCCAGCGATTTTGTCAAAAATGGCCAAAAATTGACTTTTTAAAAAATGTCTCAAAAAGTACGCCTAACGAAAGTTTAGCCCGTTTGGAACCTATTTGGTAGTTCTCGAAGCCAATTCTTATGAAAAAAATTACATTTTGGCCAAAAATATTTATAATTTTCCTTAAAATCAGATATTTTCAAACTTTAATATTTCTTTGTCTGGGTGAGCAGTCAGGGTCTAATTCAAGAAATAACATCTATTGGGTCTAAGCAACATTTCCTGACATTATGAGGAAAATCTGATTCGTACAACTTTTGGCCAAAAATGACACAAATCATAAGGGTTAGTCCAGCGATTTTTGTCAAAAATGGCCAAAAATTGACTTTTTAAAAAAATGTCTCAGAAAGTACGCCTAACGAAAGTTTAGC
>JBBELK010001095.1:0-77151 GCA_037783545.1 Henricia sp. BOLD:AAB3569 | reverse complement strand
GTCGGCAAATTTGGAGGTCGAAAAATGTTCCGACGAACTTCAAATTTTGCATGCCCTAAACTCTCTATATTGCGCACTTGTCATAAACAATTGACAGACTTTCGCCGGGAAATGGCAGAGAAATTTCAAAGTTTAGAAAAAACTGGGTTGAGGCTTCCTGACTGCTCTCACGCAAACGGTGGCTGTCTGTACACACCTCTTTGGGGTACTCCTGAGTTGTGCGCATGCTCAGTCATTCGGACTGTCGTTAACGCACCGCAGTTTGGCTCGGCAATTTGGTCAAAGTGTGGTCCAAACGTCGGCAAATTTGGAGGTCGAAAAATGTTCCGACGAACTTCAAATTTTGCATGCCCTAAACTCTCTATATTGCGCACTTGTCATAACAAATTGACAGACTTTCGCCGGAAATGGCAGAGAAATTTCAAAGTTTAGAAAAAACTGGGTTGAGGCTTCCTGACTGCTCTCACGCAAACCGTGGCTGTCTGTACACACCTCTTTGGGGTACTCCTGAGTTGTGCGCATGCTCAGTCATTCGGACTGTCGTTAACGCACCGCAGTTTGGCTCGGCAATTTGGTCAAAGTGTGGTCCAAACGTCGGCAAATTTGGAGGTCGAAAAATGTTCCGACGAACTTCAAATTTTGCATGCCCTAAACTCTCTATATTGCGCACTTGTCATAAACAATTGACAGACTTTCGCCGGGAAATGGCAGAGAAATTTCAAAGTTTAGAAAAAACTGGGTTGAGGCTTCCTGACTGCTCTCACGCAAACGGTGGCTGTCTGTACACACCTCTTTGGGGTACTCCTGAGTTGTGCGCATGCTCAGTCATTCGGACTGTCGTTAACGCACCGCAGTTTGGCTCGGCAATTTGGTCAAAGTGTGGTCCAAACGTCGGCAAATTTGGAGGTCGAAAAATGTTCCGACGAACTTCAAATTTTGCATGCCCTAAACTCTCTATATTGCGCACTTGTCATAACAAATTGACAGACTTTCGCCGGGAAATGGCAGAGAAATTTCAAAGTTTAGAAAAAACTGGGTTGAGGCTTCCTGACTGCTCTCACGCACACCGTGGCTGTCTGTACACACCTCTTTGGGGTACTCCTGAGTTGTGCGCATGCTCAGTCATTCGGACTGTCGTTAACGCACCGCAGTTTGGCTCGGCAATTTGGTTCAAAGTGTGGTCCAAACGTCGGCAAATTTGGAGGTCGAAAAATGTTCCGACGAACTTCAAATTTTGCATGCCCTAAACTCTCTATATTGCGCACTTGTCATAAACAATTGACAGACTTTCGCCGGAAATGGCAGAGAAATTTCAAAGTTTAGAAAAAACTGGGTTGAGGCTTCCTGACTGCTCTCACGCAAACGGTGGCTGTCTGTACACACCTCTTTGGGGTACTCCTGAGTTGTGCGCATGCTCAGTCATTCGGACTGTCGTTAACGCACCGCAGTTTGGCTCGGCAATTTGGTCAAAGTGTGGTCCAAACGTCGGCAAATTTGGAGGTCGAAAAATGTTCCGACGAACTTCAAATTTTGCATGCCCTAAACTCTCTATATTGCGCACTTGTCATAACAAATTGACAGACTTTCGCCGGGAAATGGCAGAGAAATTTCAAAGTTTAGAAAAAACTGGGTTGAGGCTTCCTGACTGCTCTCACGCACACCGTGGCTGTCTGTACACACCTCTTTGGGGTACTCCTGAGTTGTGCGCATGCTCAGTCATTCGGACTGTCGTTAACGCACCGCAGTTTGGCTCGGCAATTTGGTCAAAGTGTGGTCCAAACGTCGGCAAATTTGGAGGGCGAAAAATTTTCCGACGAACTTCAAATTTTGCATGCCCTAAACTCTCTATATTGCGCACTTGTCATAAAAAATTGACAGACTTTCGCCGGGAAATGGCAGAGAAATTTCAAAGTTTAGAAAAAAACTGGGTTGAGGCTTCCTGACTGCTCTCACGCAAACCGTGGCTGTCTGTACACACCCTCTTTGGGGTACTCCTGAGTTGTGCGCATGCTCAGTCATTCGGACTGTCGTTAACGCACCGCAGTTTGGCTCGGCAATTTGGTCAAAGTGTGGTCCAAACGTCGGCAAATTTGGAGGTCGAAAATGTTCCGACGAACTTCAAATTTTGCATGCCCTAAACTCTCTATATTGCGCACTTGTCATAAAAAATTGACAGACTTTCGCCGGGAAAGGGCAGAGAAATTTCAAAGTTTAGAAAAAACTGGGTTGAGGCTTCCTGACTGCTCTCACGCAAACCGTGGCTGTCTGTACACACCTCTTTGGGGTACTCCTGAGTTGTGCGCATGCTCAGTCATTCGGACTGTCGTTAACGCACCGCAGTTTGGCTCGGCAATTTGGTCAAAGTGTGGTCCAAACGTCGGCAAATTTGGAGGTCGAAAAATGTTCCGACGAACTTCAAATTTTGCATGCCCTAAACTCTCTATATTGCGCACTTGTCATAAAAAATTGACAGACTTTCGCCGGGAAATGGCAGAGAAATTTCAAAGTTTAGAAAAAACTGGGTTGAGCTTCCTGACTGCTCTCACGCAAACCGTGGCTGTCTGTACACACCTCTTTGGGGTACTCCTGAGTTGTGCGCATGCTCAGTCATTCGGACTGTCGTTAACGCACCGCAGTTTGGCTCGGCAATTTGGTCAAAGTGTGGTCCAAACGTCGGCAAATTTGGAGGTCGAAAAATGTTCCGACGAACTTCAAATTTTGCATGCCCTAAACTCTCTATATTGCGCACTTGTCATAAAAAATTTACAGACTTTCGCCGGGAAATGGCAGAGAAATTTCAAAGTTTAGAAAAAACTGGGTTGAGGCTTCCTGACTGCTCTCACGCAAACCGTGGCTGTCTGTACACACCTCTTTGGGGTACTCCTGAGTTGTGCGCATTCTCAGTCATTCGGACTGTCGTTAACGCACCGCAGTTTGGCTCGGCAATTTGGTCAAAGTGTGGTCCAAACGTCGGCAAATTTGGAGGTCGAAAAATGTTCCGACGAACTTCAAATTTTGCATGCCCTAAACTCTCTATATTGCGCACTTGTCATAAAAAATTTACAGACTTTCGCCGGGAAATGGCAGAGAAATTTCAAAGTTTAGAAAAAACTGGGTTGAGGCTTCCTGACTGCTCTCACGCAAACCGTGGCTGTCTGTACACACCTCTTTGGGGTACTCCTGAGTTGTGCGCATTCTCAGTCATTCGGACTGTCGTTAACGCACCGCAGTTTGGCTCGGCAATTTGGTCAAAGTGTGGTCCAAACGTCGGCAAATTTGGAGGTCGAAAAATGTTCCGACGAACTTCAAATTTTGCATGCCCTAAACTCTCTATATTGCGCACTTGTCATAAACAATTTACAGACTTTCGCCGGGATATGGCAGAGAAATTTCAAAGTTTAGAAAAAAAAATGGGTTGAGGCTTCCTGACTGCTCTCACGCAAACCGTGGCTGTCTGTACACACCTCTTTGGGGTACTCCTGAGTTGTGCGCATGCTCAGTCATTTCGGACTGTCGTTAACGCACCGCAGTTTGGCTCGGCAATTTGGTCAAAGTGTGGTCCAAACGTCGGCAAATTTGGAGGTCGAAAAATGTTCCGACGAACTTCAAATTGTGCATGCCCTAAACTCTCTATATTGCGCACTTGTCATAAAAAATTGACAGACTTTCGCCGGGAAATGGCAGAGAAATTTCAAAGTTTAGAAAAAACTGGGTTGAGGCTTTCTGACTGCTCTCACGCAAACCGTGGCTGTCTGTACACACCTCTTTAAGGTACTCCTGAGTTGTGCGCATGCTCAGTCATTCGGACTGTCGTTAACGCACCGCAGTTTGGCTCGGCAATTTGGTCAAAGTGTGGTCCAAACGTCGGCAAATTTGGAGGTCGAAAAATGTTCCGACGAACTTCAAATTTTGCATGCCCTAAACTCTCTATATTGCGCACTTGTCATAAAAAATTGACAGACTTTCGCCGGGAAATGGCAGAGAAATTTCAAAGTTTAGAAAAAACTGGTTGAGGCTTCCTGACTGCTCTCACGCAAACCGTGGCTGTCTGTACACACCTCTTTGGGGTACTCCTGAGTTGTGCGCATGCTCAGTCATTCGGACTGTCGTTAACGCACCGCAGTTTGGCTCGCAATTTGGTCAAAGTGTGGTCCAAACGTCGGCAAATTTGGAGGTTGAAAAATGTTCCGACGAACTTCAAATTTTGCATGCCCTAAACTCTCTATATTGCGCACTTGTCATAACAAATTGACAGACTTTCGCCGGGAAATGGCAGAGAAATTTCAAAGTTTAGAAAAAACTGGGTTGAGGCTTCCTGACTGCTCTCACGCAAACCGTGGCTGTCTGTACACACCTCTTTAAGGTACTCCTGAGTTGTGCGCATGCTCAGTCATTCGGACTGTCGTTAACGCACCGCAGTTTGGCTCGGCAATTTGGTCAAAGTGTGGTCCAAACGTCGGCAAATTTGGAGGTCGAAAAATGTTCCGACGAACTTCAAATTTTGCATGCCCTAAACTCTCTATATTGCGCACTTGTCATAAAAAATTGACAGACTTTCGCCGGGAAATGGCAGAGAAATTTCAAAGTTTAGAAAAAACTGGGTTGAGGCTTCCTGACTGCTCTCACGCAAACCGTGGCTGTCTGTACACACCTCTTTGGGGTACTCCTGAGTTGTGCGCATGCTCAGTCATTCGGACTGTCGTTAACGCACCGCAGTTTGGCTCGGCAATTTGGTCAAAGTGTGGTCCAAACGTCGGCAAATTTGGAGGTTGAAAAATGTTCCGACGAACTTCAAATTTTGCATGCCCTAAACTCTCTATATTGCGCACTTGTCATAAAAAATTGACAGACTTTCGCCGGGAAATGGCAGAGAAATTTCAAAGTTTAGAAAAAAACTGGGTTGAGGCTTCCTGACTGCTCTCACGCAAACCGTGGCTGTCTGTACACACCTCTTTGGGGTACTCCTGAGTTGTGCGCATGCTCAGTCATTCGGACTGTCGTTAACGCACCGCAGTTTGGCTCGGCAATTTGGTCAAAGTGTGGTCCAAACGTCGGCAAATTTGGAGGTCGAAAAATGTTCCGACGAACTTCAAATTTTGCATGCCCTAAACTCTCTATATTGCGCACTTGTCATAAAAAATTTACAGACTTTCGCCGGGAAATGGCAGAGAAATTTCAAAGTTTAGAAAAAACTGGGTTGAGGCTTCCTGACTGCTCTCACGCAAACCGTGGCTGTCTGTACACACCTCTTTGGGGTACTCCTGAGTTGTGCGCATTCTCAGTCATTCGGACTGTCGTTAACGCACCGCAGTTTGGCTCGGCAATTTGGTCAAAGTGTGGTCCAAACGTCGGCAAATTTGGAGGTCGAAAAATGTTCCGACGAACTTCAAATTTTGCATGCCCTAAACTCTCTATATTGCGCACTTGTCATAAACAATTTACGGACTTTCGCCGGGAAATGGCAGAGAAATTTCAAAGTTTAGAAAAAAACTGGGTTGAGGCTTCCTGACTGCTCTCACGCAAACCGTGGCTGTCTGTACACACCTCTTTGGGGTACTCCTGAGTTGTGCGCATGCTCAGTCATTCGGACTGTCGTTAACGCACCGCAGTTTGGCTCGGCAATTTGGTCAAAGTGTGGTCCAAACGTCGGCAAATTTGGAGGTCGAAAAATGTTCCGACGAACTTCAAATTTTGCATGCCCTAAACTCTCTATATTGCGCACTTGTCATAAAAAATTGACAGACTTTCGCCGGGAAATGGCAGAGAAATTTCAAAGTTTAGAAAAAAACTGGGTTGAGGCTTCCTGACTGCTCTCACGCAAACCGTGGCTGTCTGTACACACCTCTTTGGGGTACTCCTGAGTTGTGCGCATGCTCAGTCATTCGGACTGTCGTTAACGCACCGCAGTTTGGCTCGGCAATTTGGTCAAAGTGTGGTCCAAACGTCGGCAAATTTGGAGGTCGAAAAATGTTCCGACGAACTTCAAATTTTGCATGCCCTAAACTCTCTATATTGCGCACTTGTCATAACAAATTGACAGACTTTCGCCGGGAAATGGCAGAGAAATTTCAAAGTTTAGAAACAAACTGGGTTGAGGCTTCCTGACTGCTCTCACGCAAACCGTGGCTGTCTGTACACACCTCTTTGGGGTACTCCTGAGTTGTGCGCATGCTCAGTCATTCGGACTGTCGTTAACGCACCGCAGTTTGGCTCGGCAATTTGGTCAAAGTGTGGTCCAAACGTCGGCAAATTTGGAGGTCGAAAAATGTTCCGACGAACTTCAAATTTTGCATGCCCTAAACTCTCTATATTGCGCACTTGTCATAAAAAATTGACAGACTTTCGCCGGGAAATGGCAGAGAAATTTCAAAGTTTAGAAAAAAACTGGGTTGAGGCTTCCTGACTGCTCTCACGCAAACCGTGGCTGTCTGTACACACCTCTTTGGGGTACTCCTGAGTTGTGCGCATTCTCAGTCATTCGGACTGTCGTTAACGCACCGCAGTTTGGCTCGGTCGTTAACGCACCGCAGTTTGGGGCGGTCGGGTTGGCGTACGGGTTCTTTCCTCGCTGGCCTGTGATGACCGCTTTCCAAAGGACTACCCTTGCACATAGGTAGTTTGGAGGAGTTTTTCGCGGAATCCCGTGATGTCCTGGAACGTTGCTCAATGATGGAGTGACCAGTACGTACGTCACGGGGAACGCCGATGCAATTTTGGAACACGATTGGATCCGAGTCTGCGGTCTTGATTCTTCCAGACCTGGACTGGTGACGATTGTGGTTTTATGAGGATGTACCTGTGGTGCTTCTCGAAGGATATGACCTGATACTCGGACACGATCGACCAAGATTGGTGATGATTGTGATGGAGAATACTCGCCGGATAATGACCTGGATTGGCAACGACAACGAATGAGGAAATTTGGTGGATAAATGACCTGGACTGGCAACGACAACGAATGAGGAAATTTGGCAATAACGGCGAACAATTGGTGGATAAATGACCTGGACTGGCAACGACTACGAATGAGGAAATTTGGCAATAACGGCGAACGCTTAGTGGATAAATGACCTGGACTGGCAACGACTACGAATGAGGAAATTTGGCAATAACGGCGAACGCTTAGTGTATAAATGACCTGGACTGGCAACGACAACGCCTGAAGCACTGGCTCTATCGGTAACAACGTTGGACTGGTTAGCGTGTTTTATTCGGACGAATACAACATTTTAGAAAAAGGCAATTTGGTCAAAGTGTGGTCCAAACGTCGGCAAATTTGGAGGTCGAAAAATGTTCCGACGAACTTCAAATTTTGCATGCCCTAAACTCTCTATATTGCGCACTTGTCATAAACAATTTACAGACTTTCGCCGGGAAATGGCAGAGAAATTTCAAAGTTTAGAAAAAAACTGGGTTGAGGCTTCCTGACTGCTCTCACGCAAACCGTGGCTGTCTGTACACACCTCTTTGGGGTACTCCTGAGTTGTGCGCATGCTCAGTCATTCGGACTGTCGTTAACGCACCGCAGTTTGGCTCGGCAATTTGGTCAAAGTGTGGTCCAAACGTCGGCAAATTTGGAGGTCGAAAAATGTTCCGACGAACTTCAAATTTTGCATGCCCTAAACTCTCTATATTGCGCACTTGTCATAAAAAATTGACAGACTTTCGCCGGGAAATGGCAGAGAAATTTCAAAGTTTAGAAAAAAACTGGGTTGAGGCTTCCTGACTGCTCTCACGCAAACCGTGGCTGTCTGTACACACCTCTTTGGGGTACTCCTGAGTTGTGCGCATGCTCAGTCATTCGGACTGTCGTTAACGCACCGCAGTTTGGCTCGGCAATTTGGTCAAAGTGTGGTCCAAACGTCGGCAAATTTGGAGGTCGAAAAATGTTCCGACGAACTTCAAATTTTGCATGCCCTAAACTCTCTATATTGCGCACTTGTCATAACAAATTGACAGACTTTCGCCGGGAAATGGCAGAGAAATTTCAAAGTTTAGAAAAAAACTGGGTTGAGGCTTCCTGACTGCTCTCACGCAAACCGTGGCTGTCTGTACACACCTCTTTGGGGTACTCCTGAGTTGTGCGCATGCTCAGTCATTCGGACTGTCGTTAACGCACCGCAGTTTGGCTCGGCAATTTGGTCAAAGTGTGGTCCAAACGTCGGCAAATTTGGAGGTCGAAAAATGTTCCGACGAACTTCAAATTTTGCATGCCCTAAACTCTCTATATTGCGCACTTGTCATAAAAAATTGACAGACTTTCGCCGGGAAATGGCAGAGAAATTTCAAAGTTTAGAAAAAACTGGGTTGAGGCTTCCTGACTGCTCTCACGCAAACCGTGGCTGTCTGTACACACCTCTTTGGGGTACTCATGAGTTGTGCGCATGCTCAGTCATTCGGACTGTCGTTAACGCACCGCAGTTTGGCTCGGCAATTTGGTCAAAGTGTGGTCCAAACGTCGGCAAATTTGGAGGTCGAAAAATGTTCCGACGAACTTCAAATTTTGCATGCCCTAAACTCTCTATATTGCGCACTTGTCATAACAAATTGACAGACTTTCGCCGGGAAATGGCAGAGAAATTTCAAAGTTTAGAAAAAAACTGGGTTGAGGCTTCATGACTGCTCTCACGCAAACCGTGGCTGTCTGTACACACCTCTTTGGGGTACTCCTGAGTTGTGCGCATGCTCAGTCATTCGGACTGTCGTTAACGCACCGCAGTTTGGCTCGGCAATTTGGTCAAAGTGTGGTCCAAACGTCGGCAAATTTGGAGGTCGAAAAATGTTCCGACGAACTTCAAATTTTGCATGCCCTAAACTCTCTATATTGCGCACTTGTCATAAAAAATTGACAGACTTTCGCCGGGAAATGGCAGAGAAATTTCAAAGTTTAGAAAAAACTGGGATGAGGCTTCCTGACTGCTCTCACGCAAACCGTGGCTGTCTGTACACACCTCTTTGGGGTACTCCTGAGTTGTGCGCATTCTCAGTCATTCGGACTGTCGTTAACGCACTGCAGTTTGGCTCGGTCGTTAACGCACCGCAGTTTGGGGCGGTCGGGTTGGCGTACGGGTTCTTTCCTCGCTGGCCTGTGATGACCGCTTTCCAAAGGACTACCCTTGCACATAGGTAGTTTGGAGGAGTTTTTCGCGGAATCCCGTGATGTCCTGGAACGTTGCTCAATGATGGAGTGACCAGTACGTACGTCACGGGGAACGCCGATGCAATTTTGGAACACGATTGGATCCGAGTCTGCGGTCTTGATTCTTCCAGACCTGGACTGGTGACGATTGTGGTTTTATGAGGATGTACCTGTGGTGCTTCTCGAAGGATATGACCTGATACTCGGACACGATCGACCAAGATTGGTGATGATTGTGATGGAGAATACTCGCCGGATAATGACCTGGATTGGCAACGACAACGAATGAGGAAATTTGGTGGATAAATGACCTGGACTGGCAACGACAACGAATGAGGAAATTTGGCAATAACGGCGAACAATTGGTGGATAAATGACCTGGACTGGCAACGACTACGAATGAGGAAATTTGGCAATAACGGCGAACGCTTAGTGGATAAATGACCTGGACTGGCAACGACTACGAATGAGGAAATTTGGCAATAACGGCGAACGCTTAGTGTATAAATGACCTGGACTGGCAACGACAACGCCTGAAGCACTGGCTCTATCGGTAACAACGTTGGACTGGTTAGCGTGTTTTATTCGGACGAATAAAACATTTTAGAAAAAGGCAATTTGGTCAAAGTGTGGTCCAAACGTCGGCAAATTTGGAGGTCGAAAAATGTTCCGACGAACTTCAAATTTTGCATGCCCTAAACTCTCTATATTGCGCACTTGTCATAAACAATTTACAGACTTTCGCCGGGAAATGGCAGAGAAATTTCAAAGTTTAGAAAAAAACTGGGTTGAGGCTTCCTGACTGCTCTCACGCAAACCGTGGCTGTCTGTACACACCTCGTTGGGGTACTCCTGAGTTGTGCGCATGCTCAGTCATTCGGACTGTCGTTAACGCACCGCAGTTTGGCTCGGCAATTTGGTCAAAGTGTGGTCCAAACGTCGGCAAATTTGGAGGTCGAAAAATGTTCCGACGAACTTCAAATTTTGCATGCCCTAAACTCTCTATATTGCGCACTTGTCATAAAAAATTGACAGACTTTCGCCGGGAAATGGCAGAGAAATTTCAAAGTTTAGAAAAAAACTGGGTTGAGGCTTCCTGACTGCTCTCACGCAAACCGTGGCTGTCTGTACACACCTCTTTGGGGTACTCCTGAGTTGTGCGCATGCTCAGTCATTCGGACTGTCGTTAACGCACCGCAGTTTGGCTCGGCAATTTGGTCAAAGTGTGGTCCAAACGTCGGCAAATTTGGAGGTCGAAAAATGTTCCGACGAACTTCAAATTTTGCATGCCCTAAACTCTCTATATTGCGCACTTGTCATAACAAATTGACAGACTTTCGCCGGGAAATGGCAGAGAAATTTCAAAGTTTAGAAAAAAACTGGGTTGCGGCTTCCTGACTGCTCTCACGCAAACCGTGGCTGTCTGTACACACCTCTTTGGGGTACTCCTGAGTTGTGCGCATGCTCAGTCATTCGGACTGTCGTTAACGCACCGCAGTTTGGCTCGGCAATTTGGTCAAAGTGTGGTCCAAACGTCGGCAAATTTGGAGGTCGAAAAATGTTCCGACGAACTTCAAATTTTGCATGCCCTAAACTCTCTATATTGCGCACTTGTCATAACAAATTGACAGACTTTCGCCGGGAAATGGCAGATAAATGTCAAAGTTTAGAAAAAACTGGGTTGAGGCTTCCTGACTGCTCTCACGCAAACCGTGGCTGTCTGTACACACCTCTTTGGGGTACTCCTGAGTTGTGCGCATGCTCAGTCATTCGGACTGTCGTTAACGCACCGCAGTTTGGCTCGGCAATTTGGTCAAAGTGTGGTCCAAACGTCGGCAAATTTGGAGGTCGAAAAATGTTCCGACGAACTTCAAATTTTGCATGCCCTAAACTCTCTATATTGCGCACTTGTCATACAAAATTGACAGACTTTCGCCGGGAAATGGCAGAGAAATTTCAAAGTTTAGAAAAAAACTGGGTTGAGGCTTCCTGACTGCTCTCACGCAAACCGTGGCTGTCTGTACACACCTCTTTGGGGTACTCCTGAGTTGTGCGCATGCTCAGTCATTCGGACTGTCGTTAACGCACCGCAGTTTGGCTCGGCAATTTGGTCAAAGTGTGGTCCAAACGTCGGCAAATTTGGAGGTCGAAAAATGTTCCGACGAACTTCCAATTTTGCATGCCCTAAACTCTCTATATTGCGCACTTGTCATAAAAAATTGACAGACTTTCGCCGGGAAATGGCAGAGAAATTTCAAAGTTTAGAAAAAACTGGGTTGAGGCTTCCTGACTGCTCTCACGCAAACCGTGGCTGTCTGTACACACCTCTTTGGGGTACTCCTGAGTTGTGCGCATGCTCAGTCATTCGGACTGTCGTTAACGCACCGCAGTTTGGCTCGGCAATTTGGTCAAAGTGTGGTCCAAATGTCGGCAAATTTGGAGGTCGAAAAATGTTCCGACGAACTTCAAATTTTGCATGCCCTAAACTCTCTATATTGCGCACTTGTCATACAAAATTGACAGACTTTCGCCGGAAAATGGCAGAGAAATTTCAAAGTTTAGAAAAAAACTGGGTTGAGGCTTCCTGAATGCTCTCACGCAAACCGTGGCTGTCTGTACACACCTCTTTGGGGTACTCCTGAGTTGTGCGCATGCTCAGTTATTCGGACTGTCGTTAACGCACCGCAGTTTGGCTCGGCAATTTGGTCAAAGTGTGGTCCAAACGTCGGCAAATTTGGAGGTCGAAAAATGTTCCGACGAACTTCAAATTTTGCATGCCCTAAACTCTCTATATTGCGCACTTGTCATAAAAAATTTACAGACTTTCGCAGGGAAATGGCAGAGAAATTTCAAAGTTTAGAAAAAACTGGGTTGAGGCTTCCTGACTGCTCTCACGCAAACCGTGGCTGTCTGTACACACCTCTTTGGGGTACTCCTGAGTTGTGCGCATGCTCAGTTATTCGGACTGTCGTTAACGCACCGCAGTTTGGCTCGGCAATTTGGTCAAAGTGTGGTCCAAACGTCGGCAAATTTGGAGGTCGAAAAATGTTCCGACGAACTTCCAATTTTGCATGCCCTAAACTCTCTATATTGCGCACTTGTCATAAACAATTTACAGACTTTCGCCGGGAAATGGCAGAGAAATTTCAAAGTTTAGAAAAAACTGGGTTGAGGCTTCCTGACTGCTCTCACGCAAACCGTGGCTGTCTGTACACACCTCTTTGGGGTACTCCTGAGTTGTGCGCATGCTCAGTCATTCGGACTGTCGTTAACGCACCGCAGTTTGGCTCGGCAATTTGGTCAAAGTGTGGTCCAAATGTCGGCAAATTTGGAGGTCGAAAAATGTTCCGACGAACTTCAAATTTTGCATGCCCTAAACTCTCTATATTGCGCACTTGTCATACAAAATTGACAGACTTTCGCCGGAAAATGGCAGAGAAATTTCAAAGTTTAGAAAAAAACTGGGTTGAGGCTTCCTGAATGCTCTCACGCAAACCGTGGCTGTCTGTACACACCTCTTTGGGGTACTCCTGAGTTGTGCGCATGCTCAGTTATTCGGACTGTCGTTAACGCACCGCAGTTTGGCTCGGCAATTTGGTCAAAGTGTGGTCCAAACGTCGGCAAATTTGGAGGTCGAAAAATGTTCCGACGAACTTCAAATTTTGCATGCCCTAAACTCTCTATATTGCGCACTTGTCATAAAAAATTTACAGACTTTCGCCGGAAAATGGCAGAGAAATTTCAAAGTTTAGAAAAAACTGGGTTGAGGCTTCCTGACTGCTCTCACGCAAACCGTGGCTGTATGTACACACCTCTTTGGGGTACTCCTGAGTTGTGCGCATGCTCAGTCATTCGGACTGTCGTTAACGCACCGCAGTTTGGCTCGGCAATTTGGTCAAAGTGTGGTCCAAACGTCGGCAAATTTGGAGGTCGAAAAATGTTCCGACGAACTTCAAATTTTGCATGCCCTAAACTCTCTATATTGCGCACTTGTCATACAAAATTGACAGACTTTCGCCGGAAAATGGCAGAGAAATTTCAAAGTTTAGAAAAAAACTGGGTTGAGGCTTCCTGACTGCTCTCACGCAAACCGTGGCTGTCTGTACACACCTCTTTGGGGTACTCCTGAGTTGTGCGCATGCTCAGTTATTCGGACTGTCGTTAACGCACCGCAGTTTGGCTCGGTCGTTAACGCACCGCAGTTTGGGGCGGTCGGGTTGGCGTACGGGTTCTTTCCTCGCTGGCCTGTGATGACCGCTTTCCAAAGGACTACCCTTGCACATAGGTAGTTTGGAGGAGTTTTTCGCGGAATCCCGTGATGTCCTGGAACGTTGCTCAATGATGGAGTGACCAGTACGTACGTCACGGGGAACGCCGATGCAATTTTGGAACACGATTGGATCCGAGTCTGCGGTCTTGATTCTTCCAGACCTGGACTGGTGACGATTGTGGTTTTATGAGGATGTACCTGTGGTGCTTCTCGAAGGATATGACCTGATACTCGGACACGATCGACCAAGATTGGTGATGATTGTGATGGAGAATACTCGCCGGATAATGACCTGGATTGGCAACGACAACGAATGAGGAAATTTGGTGGATAAATGACCTGGACTGGCAACGACAACGAATGAGGAAATTTGGCAATAACGGCGAACAATTGGTGGATAAATGACCTGGACTGGCAACGACTACGAATGAGGAAATTTGGCAATAACGGCGAACGCTTAGTGGATAAATGACCTGGACTGGCAACGACTACGAATGAGGAAATTTGGCAATAACGGCGAACGCTTAGTGGATAAATGACCTGGACTGGCAACGACAACGCCTGAAGCACTGGTTCTATCGGTAACAACGTTGGACTGGTTAGCGTGTTTTATTCGGACGAATAAAACATTTTAGAAAAAGGCAATTTGGTCAAAGTGTGGTCCAAACGTCGGCAAATTTGGAGGTCGAAAAATGTTCCGACGAACTTCCAATTTTGCATGCCCTAAACTCTCTATATTGCGCACTTGTCATAAACAATTTACAGACTTTCGCCGGGAAATGGCAGAGAAATTTCAAAGTTTAGAAAAAACTGGGTTGAGGCTTCCTGACTGCTCTCACGCAAACCGTGGCTGTCTGTACACACCTCTTTGGGGTACTCCTGAGTTGTGCGCATGCTCAGTCATTCGGACTGTCGTTAACGCACCGCAGTTTGGCTCGGCAATTTGGTCAAAGTGTGGTCCAAACGTCGGCAAATTTGGAGGTCGAAAAATGTTCCGACGAACTTCAAATTTTGCATGCCCTAAACTCTCTATATTGCGCACTTGTCATACAAAATTGACAGACTTTCGCCGGGAAATGGCAGAGAAATTTCAAAGTTTAGAAAAAACTGGGTTGAGGCTTCCTGACTGCTCTCACGCAAACCGTGGCTGTCTGTACACACCTCTTTGGGGTACTCCTGAGTTGTGCGCATGCTCAGTCATTCGGACTGTCGTTAACGCACCGCAGTTTGGCTCGGCAATTTGGTCAAAGTGTGGTCCAAACGTCGGCAAATTTGGAGGTCGAAAAATGTTCCGACGAACTTCAAATTTTGCATGCCCTAAACTCTCTATATTGCGCACTTGTCATAAAAAATTGACAGACTTTCGCCGGGAAATGGCAGAGAAATTTCAAAGTTTAGAAAAAACTGGGTTGAGGCTTCCTGACTGCTCTCACGCAAACCGTGGCTGTCTGTACACACCTCTTTGGGGTACTCCTGAGTTGTGCGCATGCTCAGTCATTCGGACTGTCGTTAACGCACCGCAGTTTGGCTCGGCAATTTGGTCAAAGTGTGGTCCAAACGTCGGCAAATTTGGAGGTCGAAAAATGTTCCGACGAACTTCCAATTTTGCATGCCCTAAACTCTCTATATTGCGCACTTGTCATAAAAAATTGACAGACTTTCGCCGGGAAATGGCAGAGAAATTTCAAAGTTTAGAAAAAACTGGGTTGAGGCTTCCTGACTGCTCTCACGCAAACCGTGGCTGTCTGTACACACCTCTTTGGGGTACTCCTGAGTTGTGCGCATGCTCAGTCATTCGGACTGTCGTTAACGCACCGCAGTTTGGCTCGGCAATTTGGTCAAAGTGTGGTCCAAATGTCGGCAAATTTGGAGGTCGAAAAATGTTCCGACGAACTTCAAATTTTGCATGCCCTAAACTCTCTATATTGCGCACTTGTCATACAAAATTGACAGACTTTCGCCGGAAAATGGCAGAGAAATTTCAAAGTTTAGAAAAAAACTGGGTTGAGGCTTCCTGAATGCTCTCACGCAAACCGTGGCTGTCTGTACACACCTCTTTGGGGTACTCCTGAGTTGTGCGCATGCTCAGTTATTCGGACTGTCGTTAACGCACCGCAGTTTGGCTCGGCAATTTGGTCAAAGTGTGGTCCAAACGTCGGCAAATTTGGAGGTCGAAAAATGTTCCGACGAACTTCAAATTTTGCATGCCCTAAACTCTCTATATTGCGCACTTGTCATAAAAAATTTACAGACTTTCGCAGGGAAATGGCAGAGAAATTTCAAAGTTTAGAAAAAACTGGGTTGAGGCTTCCTGACTGCTCTCACGCAAACCGTGGCTGTCTGTACACACCTCTTTGGGGTACTCCTGAGTTGTGCGCATGCTCAGTTATTCGGACTGTCGTTAACGCACCGCAGTTTGGCTCGGCAATTTGGTCAAAGTGTGGTCCAAACGTCGGCAAATTTGGAGGTCGAAAAATGTTCCGACGAACTTCCAATTTTGCATGCCCTAAACTCTCTATATTGCGCACTTGTCATAAACAATTTACAGACTTTCGCCGGGAAATGGCAGAGAAATTTCAAAGTTTAGAAAAAACTGGGTTGAGGCTTCCTGACTGCTCTCACGCAAACCGTGGCTGTCTGTACACACCTCTTTGGGGTACTCCTGAGTTGTGCGCATGCTCAGTCATTCGGACTGTCGTTAACGCACCGCAGTTTGGCTCGGCAATTTGGTCAAAGTGTGGTCCAAATGTCGGCAAATTTGGAGGTCGAAAAATGTTCCGACGAACTTCAAATTTTGCATGCCCTAAACTCTCTATATTGCGCACTTGTCATACAAAATTGACAGACTTTCGCCGGAAAATGGCAGAGAAATTTCAAAGTTTAGAAAAAAACTGGGTTGAGGCTTCCTGAATGCTCTCACGCAAACCGTGGCTGTCTGTACACACCTCTTTGGGGTACTCCTGAGTTGTGCGCATGCTCAGTTATTCGGACTGTCGTTAACGCACCGCAGTTTGGCTCGGCAATTTGGTCAAAGTGTGGTCCAAACGTCGGCAAATTTGGAGGTCGAAAAATGTTCCGACGAACTTCAAATTTTGCATGCCCTAAACTCTCTATATTGCGCACTTGTCATAACAAATTTACAGACTTTCGCAGGGAAATGGCAGAGAAATTTCAAAGTTTAGAAAAAACTGGGTTGAGGCTTCCTGACTGCTCTCACGCAAACCGTGGCTGTATGTACACACCTCTTTGGGGTACTCCTGAGTTGTGCGCATGCTCAGTCATTCGGACTGTCGTTAACGCACCGCAGTTTGGCTCGGCAATTTGGTCAAAGTGTGGTCCAAACGTCGGCAAATTTGGAGGTCGAAAAATGTTCCGACGAACTTCAAATTTTGCATGCCCTAAACTCTCTATATTGCGCACTTGTCATACAAAATTGACAGACTTTCGCCGGAAAATGGCAGAGAAATTTCAAAGTTTAGAAAAAAACTGGGTTGAGGCTTCCTGACTGCTCTCACGCAAACCGTGGCTGTCTGTACACACCTCTTTGGGGTACTCCTGAGTTGTGCGCATGCTCAGTTATTCGGACTGTCGTTAACGCACCGCAGTTTGGCTCGGCAATTTGGTCAAAGTGTGGTCCAAACGTCGGCAAATTTGGAGGTCGAAAAATGTTCCGACGAACTTCCAATTTTGCATGCCCTAAACTCTCTATATTGCGCACTTGTCATAAACAATTTACAGACTTTCGCCGGGAAATGGCAGAGAAATTTCAAAGTTTAGAAAAAACTGGGTTGAGGCTTCCTGACTGCTCTCACGCAAACCGTGGCTGTCTGTACACACCTCTTTGGGGTACTCCTGAGTTGTGCGCATGCTCAGTCATTCGGACTGTCGTTAACGCACCGCAGTTTGGCTCGGCAATTTGGTCAAAGTGTGGTCCAAACGTCGGCAAATTTGGAGGTCGAAAAATGTTCCGACGAACTTCAAATTTTGCATGCCCTAAACTCTCTATATTGCGCACTTGTCATACAAAATTGACAGACTTTCGCCGGGAAATGGCAGAGAAATTTCAAAGTTTAGAAAAAACTGGGTTGAGGCTTCCTGACTGCTCTCACGCAAACCGTGGCTGTCTGTACACACCTCTTTGGGGTACTCCTGAGTTGTGCGCATGCTCAGTCATTCGGACTGTCGTTAACGCACCGCAGTTTGGCTCGGCAATTTGGTCAAAGTGTGGTCCAAACGTCGGCAAATTTGGAGGTCGAAAAATGTTCCGACGAACTTCCAATTTTGCATGCCCTAAACTCTCTATATTGCGCACTTGTCATAAACAATTTACAGACTTTCGCCGGGAAATGGCAGAGAAATTTCAAAGTTTAGAAAAAACTGGGTTGAGGCTTCCTGACTGCTCTCACGCAAACCGTGGCTGTCTGTACACACCTCTTTGGGGTACTCCTGAGTTGTGCGCATGCTCAGTCATTCGGACTGTCGTTAACGCACCGCAGTTTGGCTCGGCAATTTGGTCAAAGTGTGGTCCAAACGTCGGCAAATTTGGAGGTCGAAAAATGTTCCGACGAACTTCAAATTTTGCATGCCCTAAACTCTCTATATTGCGCACTTGTCATACAAAATTGACAGACTTTCGCCGGAAAATGGCAGAGAAATTTCAAAGTTTAGAAAAAAACTGGGTTGAGGCTTCCTGAATGCTCTCACGCAAACCGTGGCTGTCTGTACACACCTCTTTGGGGTACTCCTGAGTTGTGCGCATGCTCAGTTATTCGGACTGTCGTTAACGCACCGCAGTTTGGCTCGGCAATTTGGTCAAAGTGTGGTCCAAACGTCGGCAAATTTGGAGGTCGAAAAATGTTCCGACGAACTTCAAATTTTGCATGCCCTAAACTCTCTATATTGCGCACTTGTCATAAAAAATTTACAGACTTTCGCAGGGAAATGGCAGAGAAATTTCAAAGTTTAGAAAAAACTGGGTTGAGGCTTCCTGACTGCTCTCACGCAAACCGTGGCTGTCTGTACACACCTCTTTGGGGTACTCCTGAGTTGTGCGCATGCTCAGTCATTCGGACTGTCGTTAACGCACCGCAGTTTGGCTCGGCAATTTGGTCAAAGTGTGGTCCAAACGTCGGCAAATTTGGAGGTCGAAAAATGTTCCGACGAACTTCAAATTTTGCATGCCCTAAACTCTCTATATTGCGCACTTGTCATACAAAATTGACAGACTTTCGCCGGAAAATGGCAGAGAAATTTCAAAGTTTAGAAAAAAACTGGGTTGAGGCTTCCTGAATGCTCTCACGCAAACCGTGGCTGTCTGTACACACCTCTTTGGGGTACTCCTGAGTTGTGCGCATGCTCAGTCATTCGGACTGTCGTTAACGCACCGCAGTTTGGCTCGGCAATTTGGTCAAAGTGTGGTCCAAGCGTCGGCAAATTTGGAGGTCGAAAAATGTTCCGACGAACTTCAAATTTTGCATGTCCTAAACTCTCTATATTGCGCACTTGTCATAAAAAATTGACAGACTTTCGCCGGGAAATGGCAGAGAAATTTCAAAGTTTAGAAAAAACTGGGTTGAGGCTTCCTGACTGCTCTCACGCAAACCGTGGCTGTCTGTACACACCTCTTTGGGGTACTCCTGAGTTGTGCGCATGCTCAGTCATTCGGACTGTCGTTAACGCACCGCAGTTTGGCTCGGCAATTTGGTCAAAGTGTGGTCCAAACGTCGGCAAATTTGGAGGTCGAAAAATGTTCCGACGAACTTCAAATTTTGCATGCCCTAAACTCTCTATATTGCGCACTTGTCATAAAAAATTGACAGACTTTCGCCGGGAAATGGCAGAGAAATTTCAAAGTTTAGAAAAAACTGGGTTGAGGCTTCCTGACTGCTCTCACGCAAACCGTGGCTGTATGTACACACCTCTTTGGGGTACTCCTGAGTTGTGCGCATGCTCAGTCATTCGGACTGTCGTTAACGCACCGCAGTTTGGCTCGGCAATTTGGTCAAAGTGTGGTCCAAACGTCGGCAAATTTGGAGGTCGAAAAATGTTCCGACGAACTTCAAATTTTGCATGCCCTAAACTCTCTATATTGCGCACTTGACATAAAAAATTGACAGACTTTCGCCGGGAAATGGCAGAGAAATTTCAAAGTTTAGAAAAAACTGGGTTGAGGCTTCCTGACTGCTCTCACGCAAACCGTGGCTGTCTGTACACACCTCTTTGGGGTACTCCTGAGTTGTGCGCATGCTCAGTCATTCGGACTGTCGTTAACGCACCGCAGTTTGGCTCGGCAATTTGGTCAAAGTGTGGTCCAAACGTCGGCAAATTTGGAGGTCGAAAAATGTTCCGACGAACTTCAAATTTTGCATGCCCTAAACTCTCTATATTGCGCACTTGTCATACAAAATTGACAGACTTTCGCCGGAAAATGGCAGAGAAATTTCAAAGTTTAGAAAAAAACTGGGTTGAGGCTTCCTGAATGCTCTCACGCAAACCGTGGCTGTCTGTACACACCTCTTTGGGGTACTCCTGAGTTGTGCGCATGCTCAGTTATTCGGACTGTCGTTAACGCACCGCAGTTTGGCTCGGCAATTTGGTCAAAGTGTGGTCCAAACGTCGGCAAATTTGGAGGTCGAAAAATGTTCCGACGAACTTCAAATTTTGCATGCCCTAAACTCTCTATATTGCGCACTTGTCATAAAAAATTTACAGACTTTCGCAGGGAAATGGCAGAGAAATTTCAAAGTTTAGAAAAAACTGGGTTGAGGCTTCCTGACTGCTCTCACGCAAACCGTGGCTGTCTGTACACACCTCTTTGGGGTACTCCTGAGTTGTGCGCATGCTCAGTCATTCGGACTGTCGTTAACGCACCGCAGTTTGGCTCGGCAATTTGGTCAAAGTGTGGTCCAAACGTCGGCAAATTTGGAGGTCGAAAAATGTTCCGACGAACTTCAAATTTTGCATGCCCTAAACTCTCTATATTGCGCACTTGTCATAAAAAATTGACAGACTTTCGCCGGGAAATGGCAGAGAAATTTCAAAGTTTAGAAAAAACTGGGTTGAGGCTTCCTGACTGCTCTCACGCAAACCGTGGCTGTATGTACACACCTCTTTGGGGTACTCCTGAGTTGTGCGCATGCTCAGTCATTCGGACTGTCGTTAACGCACCGCAGTTTGGCTCGGCAATTTGGTCAAAGTGTGGTCCAAACGTCGGCAAATGTGGAGGTCGAAAAATGTTCCGACGAACTTCAAATTTTGCATGCCCTAAACTCTCTATATTGCGCACTTGTCATAAAAAATTGACAGACTTTCGCCGGGAAATGTCAGAGAAATTTCAAAGTTTAGAAAAAACTGGGTTGAGGCTTCCTGACTGCTCTCACGCAAACCGTGGCTGTCTGTGCACACCTCTTTGGGGTACTCCTGAGTTGTGCGCATGCTCAGTCATTCGGACTGTCGTTAACGCACCGCAGTTTGGCTCGGCAATTTGGTCAAAGTGTGGTCCAAACGTCGGCAAATTTGGAGGTCGAAAAATGTTCCGACGAACTTCAAATTTTGCATGCCCTAAACTCTCTATATTGCGCACTTGTCATAAAAAATTGACAGACTTTCGCCGGGAAATGGCAGAGAAATTTCAAAGTTTAGAAAAAACTGGGTTGAGGCTTCCTGACTGCTCTCACGCAAACCGTGGCTGTCTGTACACACCTCTTTGGGGTACTCCTGAGTTGTGCGCATGCTCAGTCATTCGGACTGTCGTTAACGCACCGCAGTTTGGCTCGGCAATTTGGTCAAAGTGTGGTCCAAACGTCGGCAAATTTGGAGGTCGAAAGATGTTCCGACGAACTTCAAATTTTGCATGCCCTAAACTCTCTATATTGCGCACTTGTCATAAAAAATTGACAGACTTTCGCCGGGAAATGGCAGAGAAATTTCAAAGTTTAGAAAAAACTGGGTTGAGGCTTCCTGACTGCTCTCACGCAAACCGTGGCTGTCTGTACACACCTCTTTGGGGTACTCCTGAGTTGTGCGCATGCTCAGTCATTCGGACTGTCGTTAACGCACCGCAGTTTGGCTCGGCAATTTGGTCAAAGTGTGGTCCAAACGTCGGCAAATTTGGAGGTCGAAAAGTGTTCCGACGAACTTCAAATTTTGCATGCCCTAAACTCTCTATATTGCGCACTTGTCATAACAAATTGACAGACTTTCGCCGGGAAATGGCAGAGAAATTTCAAAGTTTAGAAAAAACTGGGTTGAGGCTTCCTGACTGCTCTCACGCAAACCGTGGCTGTCTGTACACACCTCTTTGGGGGTACTCCTGAGTTGTGCGCATGCTCAGTCATTCGGACTGTCGTTAACGCACCGCAGTTTGGCTCGGCAATTTGGTCAAAGTGTGGTCCAAACGTCGGCAAATTTGGAGGTCGAAAAATGTTCCGACGAACTTCAAATTTTGCATGCCCTAAACTCTCTATATTGCGCACTTGTCATAAAAAATTGACAGACTTTCGCCGGGAAATGGCAGAGAAATTTCAAAGTTTAGAAAAAACTGGGTTGAGGCTTCCTGACTGCTCTCACGCAAACCGTGGCTGTCTGTACACACCTCTTTGGGGTACTCCTGAGTTGTGCGCATGCTCAGTCATTCGGACTGTCGTTAACGCACCGCAGTTTGGCTCGGCAATTTGGTCAAAGTGTGGTCCAAACGTCGGCAAATTTGGAGGTCGAAAGATGTTCCGACGAACTTCAAATTTTGCATGCCCTAAACTCTCTATATTGCGCACTTGTCATAAAAAATTGACAGACTTTCGCCGGGAAATGGCAGAGAAATTTCAAAGTTTAGAAAAAACTGGGTTGAGGCTTCCTGACTGCTCTCACGCAAACCGTGGCTGTCTGTACACACCTCTTTGGAGTACTCCTGAGTTGTGCGCATGCTCAGTCATTCGGACTGTCGTTAACGCACCGCAGTTTGGCTCGGCAATTTGGTCAAAGTGTGGTCCAAACGTCGGCAAATTTGGAGGTCGAAAAATGTTCCGACGAACTTCAAATTTTGCATGCCCTAAACTCTCTATATTGCGCACTTGTCATAAAAAATTGACAGACTTTCGCCGGGAAATGGCAGAGAAATTTCAAAGTTTAGAAAAAACTGGGTTGAGGCTTCCTGACTGCTCTCACGCAAACCGTGGCTGTCTGTACACACCTCTTTGGGGTACTCCTGAGTTGTGCGCATGCTCAGTCATTCGGACTGTCGTTAACGCACCGCAGTTTGGCTCGGCAATTTGGTCAAAGTGTGGTCCAAACGTCGGCAAATTTGGAGGTCGAAAAATGTTCCGACGAACTTCAAATTTTGCATGCCCTAAACTCTCTATATTGCGCACTTGTCATAAAAAATTGACAGACTTTCGCCGGGAAATGGCAGAGAAATTTCAAAGTTTAGAAAAAACTGGGTTGAGGCTTCCTGACTGCTCTCACGCAAACCGTGGCTGTCTGTACACACCTCTTTGGGGTACTCCTGAGTTGTGCGCATGCTCAGTCATTCGGACTGTCGTTAACGCACCGCAGTTTGGCTCGGCAATTTGGTCAAAGTGTGGTCCAAACGTCGGCAAATTTGGAGGTCGAAAAATGTTCCGACGAACTTCAAATTTTGCATGCCCTAAACTCTCTATATTGCGCACTTGTCATAAAATAATTGACAGACTTTCGCCGGGAAATGGCAGAGAAATTTCAAAGTTTAGAAAAAAACTGGGTTGAGGCTTCCTGACTGCTCTCACGCAAACCGTGGCTGTCTGTACACACCTCTTTGGGGTACTCCTGAGTTGTGCGCATGCTCAGTCATTCGGACTGTCGTTAACGCACCGCAGTTTGGGGCGGTCGGGTTGGCGTACGGGTTCTTTCCTCGCCTGCCTGTGATGACCGCTTTCCAAAGGTCTACCCTTGCACATAGGTAGTTTGGAGGAGTTTTTCGCGGAATCCCGTGATGTCCTGGAACGTTGCTCAATGATGGAGTGACCAGTACGTATGTCACGGGGAACGCCGATGCAATTTTGGAACACGATTGGATCCGAGTCTGCGGTCTTGATTCTTCCAGACCTGGACTGGTGACGATTGTGGTTTTATGAGGATGTACCTGTGGTGCTTCTCGAAGGATATGACCTGATACTCGGACACGATCGACCAAGATTGGTGATGATTGTGATGGAGAATACTCGCCGGATAATGACCTGGATTGGCAACGACAACGAATGAGGAAATTTGGTGGATAAATGACCTGGACTGGCAACGACAACGAATGAGGAAATTTGGCAATAACGGCGAACAATTGGTGGATAAATGACCTGGACTGGCAACGACTACGAATGAGGAAATTTGGCAATAACGGCAAACGCTTAGTGGATAAATGACCTGGACTGGCAACGACTACGAATGAGGAAATTTGGCAATAACGGCGAACGCTTAGTGGATAAATGACCTGGACTGGCAACGACAACGCCTGAAGCACTGGTTCTATCGGTAACAACGTTGGACTGGTTAGCGTGTTTTATTCGGACGAATACAACATTTTAGAAAAAGGCAATTTGGTCAAAGTGTGGTCCAAACGTCGGCAAATTTGGAGGTCGAAAAATGTTCCGACGAACTTCAAATTTTGCATGCCCTAAACTCTCTATATTGCGCACTTGTCATAAAAAATTGACAGACTTTCGCCGGGAAATGGCAGAGAAATTTCAAAGTTTAGATAAAACTGGGTTGAGGCTTCCTGACTGCTCTCACGCAAACCGTGGCTGTCTGTACACACCTCTTTGGGGTACTCCTGAGTTGTGCGCATGCTCAGTCATTCGGACTGTCGTTAACGCACCGCAGTTTGGCTCGGCAATTTGGTCAAAGTGTGGTCCAAACGTCGGCAAATTTGGAGGTCGAAAAATGTTCCGACGAACTTCAAATTTTGCATGCCCTAAACTCTCTATATTGCGCACTTGTCATAAAAAATTGACAGACTTTCGCCGGGAAATGGCAGAGAAATTTCAAAGTTTAGAAAAAACTGGGTTGAGGCTTCCTGACTGCTCTCACGCAAACCGTGGCTGTCTGTACACACCTCTTTGGGGTACTCCTGAGTTGTGCGCATGCTCAGTCATTCGGACTGTCGTTAACGCACCGCAGTTTGGCTCGGCAATTTGGTCAAAGTGTGGTCCAAACGTCGGCAAATTTGGAGGTCGAAAAATGTTCCGACGAACTTCAAATTTTGCATGCCCTAAACTCTCTATATTGCGCACTTGTCATAAAAAATTGACAGACTTTCGCCGGGAAATGGCAGAGAAATTTCAAAGTTTAGAAAAAACTGGGTTGAGGCTTCCTGACTGCTCTCACGCAAACCGTGGCTGTCTGTACACACCTCTTTGGGGTACTCCTGAGTTGTGCGCATGCTCAGTCATTCGGACTGTCGTTAACGCACCGCAGTTTGGCTCGGCAATTTGGTCAAAGTGTGGTCCAAACGTCGGCAAATTTGGAGGTCGAAAAATGTTCCGACGAACTTCAAATTTTGCATGCCCTAAACTCTCTATATTGCGCACTTGTCATAAAAAATTGACAGACTTTCGCCTGGAAATGGCAGAGAAATTTCAAAGTTTAGAAAAAACTGGGTTGAGGCTTCCTGACTGCTCTCACGCAAACCGTGGCTGTCTGTACACACCTCTTTGGGGTACTCCTGAGTTGTGCGCATGCTCAGTCATTCGGACTGTCGTTAACGCACCGCAGTTTGGCTCGGCAATTTGGTCAAAGTGTGGTCCAAACGTCGGCAAATTTGGAGGTCGAAAAATGTTCCGACGAACTTCAAATTTTGCATGCCCTAAACTCTCTATATTGCGCACTTGTCATAAAAAAATTGACAGACTTTCGCCGGGAAATGGCAGAGAAATTTCAAAGTTTAGAAAAAACTGGGTTGAGGCTTCCTGACTGCTCTCACGCAAACCGTGGCTGTCTGTACACACCTCTTTGGGGTACTCCTGAGTTGTGCGCATGCTCAGTCATTCGGACTGTCGTTAACGCACCGCAGTTTGGCTCGGCAATTTGGTCAAAGTGTGGTCCAAACGTCGGCAAAGGGGCGGTCGGGTTTGCGTACGGGTTCTTTCCTCGCCTTTCACCTCTGGGGTCCCGGGTTCGAATCCGGGGCGTGTATGTGGATTGGGTTTGCAGTCCCTACTTGACCGCGTGGATTTTCCCCTGGGGCATTTCTCTGGGGGTTTTCCTCCCACTTCTAAAACTGCAACTCCTTCTTCGTCATCTCAAGTTGATAATATAGTATAGTTAAAGCTAAAACCGTATAGTTGATGGCATAAAGGGCCTTAGTTGCCGAAGATGCCATAACAATATACAACAACAACAACAACGTCGGCAAATTTGGAGGTCGAAAAATGTTCCGACGAACTTCAAATTTTGCATGCCCTAAACTCTCTATATTGCGCACTTGTCATAAAAAATTGACAGACTTTCGCCGGGAAATGGCAGAGAAATTTCAAAGTTTAGAAAAAACTGGGTTGAGGCTTCCTGACTGCTCTCACGCAAACCGTGGCTGTCTGTACACACCTCTTTGGGGTACTCCTGAGTTGTGCGCATGCTCAGTCATTCGGACTGTCGTTAACGCACCGCAGTTTGGCTCGGCAATTTGGTCAAAGTGTGGTCCAAACGTCGGCAAATTTGGAGGTCGAAAAATGTTCCGACGAACTTCAAATTGTGCATGCCCTAAACTCTCTATATTGCGCACTTGTCATAACAAATTGACAGACTTTCGCCGGGAAATGGCAGAGAAATTTAAAAGTTTAGAAAAAACTGGGTTGAGGTTTCCTGACTGCTCTCACGCAAACCGTGGCTGTCTGTACACACCTCTTTGGGGTACTCCTGAGTTGTGCGCATGCTCAGTC
The DNA here is from genome assembly GCA_037783545.1 of Henricia sp. BOLD:AAB3569. Taxonomy (NCBI): domain Eukaryota; kingdom Metazoa; phylum Echinodermata; class Asteroidea; order Spinulosida; family Echinasteridae; genus Henricia; species Henricia sp. BOLD:AAB3569. Next base: position 50,843 of record JBBELK010001095.1, on the reverse strand, counting down.
ATTCGGACTGTCGTTAACGCACCGCAGTTTGGCTCGGCAATTTGGTCAAAGTGTGGTCCAAACGTCGGCAAATTTGGAGGTCGAAAAATGTTCCGACGAACTTCAAAATTTGCATGCCCTAAACTCTCTATATTGCGCACTTGTCATAACAAATTGACAGACTTTCGCCGGGAAATGGCAGAGAAATTTCAAAGTTTAGAAAAAAACTGGGTTGAGGCTTCCTGACTGCTCTCACGCAAACCGTGGCTGTCTGTACACACCTCTTTGGGGTACTCCTGAGTTGTGCGCATGCTCAGTCATTCGGACTGTCGTTAACGCACTGCAGTTTGGCTCGGCAATTTGGTCAAAGTGTGGTCCAAACGTCGGCAAATTTGGAGGTCGAAAAATGTTCCGACGAACTTCAAATTTTGCATGCCCTAAACTCTCTATATTGCGCACTTGTCATAAAAAATTGACAGACTTTCGCCGGGAAATGGCAGAGAAATTTCAAAGTTTAGAAAAAACTGGGTTGAGGCTTCCTGACTGCTCTCACGCAAACCGTGGCTGTCTGTACACACCTCTTTGGGGTACTCCTGAGTTGTGCGCATGCTCAGTCATTCGGACTGTCGTTAACGCACCGCAGTTTGGCTCGGCAATTTGGTCAAAGTGTGGTCCAAACGTCGGCAAATTTGGAGGTCGAAAAATGTTCCGACGAACTTCAAATTTTGCATGCCCTAAACTCTCTATATTGCGCACTTGTCATAACAAATTTACAGACTTTCGCCGGGAAATGGCAGAGAAATTTCAAAGTTTAGAAAAAAACTGGGTTGAGGCTTTCTGACTGCTCTCACGCAAACCGTGGCTGTCTGTACACACCTCTTTGGGGTACTCCTGAGTTGTGCGCATGCTCAGTCATTCGGACTGTCGTTAACGCACCGCAGTTTGGCTCGGCAATTTGGTCAAAGTGTGGTCCAAACGTCGGCAAATTTGGAGGTCGAAAAATGTTCCGACGAACTTCAAATTTTGCATGCCCTAAACTCTCTATATTGCGCACTTGTCATAACAAATTGACAGACTTTCGCCGGGAAATGGCCGAGAAATTTCAAAGTTTAGAAAAAAACTGGGTTGAGGCTTCCTGACTGCTCTCACGCAAACCGTGGCTGTCTGTACACACCTCTTTGGGGTACTCCTGAGTTGTGCGCATGCTCAGTCATTCGGACTGTCGTTAACGCACCGCAGTTTGGCTCGGCAATTTGGTCAAAGTGTGGTCCAAACGTCGGCAAAGGGGCGGTCGGGTTGGCGTACGGGTTCTTTCCTCGCCTTTCACCTCTGGGGTCCCGGGTTCGAATCCGGGGCGTGTATGTGGATTGGGTTTGCAGTCCCTACTTGACCGCGTGGGTTTTCCCCTGGGGCATTTCTCTGGGGGTTTTCCTCCCACTTCTAAAACTGCAACTCCTTCTTCGTCATCTCAAGTTGATAATATAGTATAGTTAAAGCTAAAACCGTATAGTTGATGGCATAAAGGGCCTTAGTTGCCGAAGATGCCATAACAATATACAACAACAAGTGGTCCACTTGTCATAAAAAATTGACAGACTTTCGCCGGGAAATGGCAGAGAAATTTCAAAGTTTAGAAAAAACTGGGTTGAGGCTTCCTGACTGCTCTCACGCAAACCGTGGCTGTCTGTACACACCTCTTTGGGGTACTCCTGAGTTGTGCGCATGCTCAGTCATTCGGACTGTCGTTAACGCACCGCAGTTTGGCTCGGCAATTTGGTCAAAGTGTGGTCCAAACGTCGGCAAATTTGGAGGTCGAAAAATGTTCCGACGAACTTCAAATTTTGCATGCCCTAAACTCTCTATATTGCGCACTTGTCATAAAAAAATTGACAGACTTTCGCCGGGAAATGGCAGAGAAATTTCAAAGTTTAGAAAAAACTGGGTTGAGGCTTCCTGACTGCTCTCACGCAAACCGTGGCTGTCTGTACACACCTCTTTGGGGTACTCCTGAGTTGTGCGCATGCTCAGTCATTCGGACTGTCGTTAACGCACCGCAGTTTGGCTCGGCAATTTGGTCAAAGTGTGGTCCAAACGTCGGCAAATTTGGAGGTCGAAAAATGTTCCGACGAACTTCAAATTTTGCATGCCCTAAACTCTCTATATTGCGCACTTGTCATAAACAATTTACAGACTTTCGCCGGGAAATGGCAGAGAAATTCCAAAGTTTAGAAAAAAACTGGGTTGAGGCTTCCTGACTGCTCTCACGCAAACCGTGGCTGTCTGTACACACCTCTTTGGGGTACTCCTGAGTTGTGCGCATGCTCAGTCATTCGGACTGTCGTTAACGCACCGCAGTTTGGCTCGGCAATTTGGTCAAAGTGTGGTCCAAACGTCGGCAAATTTGGAGGTCGAAAAATGTTCCGACGAACTTCAAATTTTGCATGCCCTAAACTCTCTATATTGCGCACTTGTCATAAAAAATTGACAGACTTTCGCCGGGAAATGGCAGAGAAATTTCAAAGTTTAGAAAAAAACTGGGTTGAGGCTTCCTGACTGCTCTCACGCAAACCGTGGCTGTCTGTACACACCTCTTTGGGGTACTCCTGAGTTGTGCGCATGCTCAGTCATTCGGACTGTCGTTAACGCACCGCAGTTTGGCTCGGCAATTTGGTCAAAGTGTGGTCCAAACGTCGGCAAATTTGGAGGTCGAAAAAAGTTCCGACGAACTTCACATTTTGCATGCCCTAAACTCTCTATATTGCGCACTTGTCATAAACAATTGACAGACTTTCGCCGGGAAATGGCAGAGAAATTTCAAAGTTTAGAAAAAACTGGGTTGAGGCTTCCTGACTGCTCTCACGCAAACCGTGGCTGTCTGTACACACCTCTTTGGGGTACTCCTGAGTTGTGCGCATGCTCAGTCATTCGGACTGTCGTTAACGCACCGCAGTTTGGCTCGGCAATTTGGTCAAAGTGTGGTCCAAACGTCGGCAAATTTGGAGGTCGAAAAATGTTCCGACGAACTTCAAATTTTGCATGCCCTAAACTCTCTATATTGCGCACTTGTCATAAAAAAATTGACAGACTTTCGCCGGGAAATGGCAGAGAAATTTCAAAGTTTAGAAAAAACTGGGTTGAGGCTTCCTGACTGCTCTCACGCAAACCGTGGCTGTCTGTACACACCTCTTTGGGGTACTCCTGAGTTGTGCGCATGCTCAGTCATTCGGACTGTCGTTAACGCACCGCAGTTTGGCTCGGCAATTTGGTCAAAGTGTGGTCCAAACGTCGGCAAAGGGGCGGTCGGGTTTGCGTACGGGTTCTTTCCTCGCCTTTCACCTCTGGGGTCCCGGGTTCGAATCCGGGGCGTGTATGTGGATTGGGTTTGCAGTCCCTACTTGACCGCGTGGATTTTCCCCTGGGGCATTTCTCTGGGGGTTTTCCTCCCACTTCTAAAACTGCAACTCCTTCTTCGTCATCTCAAGTTGATAATATAGTATAGTTAAAGCTAAAACCGTATAGTTGATGGCATAAAGGGCCTTAGTTGCCGAAGATGCCATAACAATATACAACAACAACAACAACGTCGGCAAATTTGGAGGTCGAAAAATGTTCCGACGAACTTCAAATTTTGCATGCCCTAAACTCTCTATATTGCGCACTTGTCATAAAAAATTGACAGACTTTCGCCGGGAAATGGCAGAGAAATTTCAAAGTTTAGAAAAAACTGGGTTGAGGCTTCCTGACTGCTCTCACGCAAACCGTGGCTGTCTGTACACACCTCTTTGGGGTACTCCTGAGTTGTGCGCATGCTCAGTCATTCGGACTGTCGTTAACGCACCGCAGTTTGGCTCGGCAATTTGGTCAAAGTGTGGTCCAAACGTCGGCAAATTTGGAGGTCGAAAAATGTTCCGACGAACTTCAAATTGTGCATGCCCTAAACTCTCTATATTGCGCACTTGTCATAACAAATTGACAGACTTTCGCCGGGAAATGGCAGAGAAATTTAAAAGTTTAGAAAAAACTGGGTTGAGGCTTCCTGACTGCTCTCACGCAAACCGTGGCTGTCTGTACACACCTCTTTGGGGTACTCCTGAGTTGTGCGCATGCTCAGTCATTCGGACTGTCGTTAACGCACCGCAGTTTGGCTCGGCAATTTGGTCAAAGTGTGGTCCAAACGTCGGCAAATTTGGAGGTCGAAAAATGTTCCGACGAACTTCAAAATTTGCATGCCCTAAACTCTCTATATTGCGCACTTGTCATAACAAATTGACAGACTTTCGCCGGGAAATGGCAGAGAAATTTCAAAGTTTAGAAAAAAACTGGGTTGAGGCTTCCTGACTGCTCTCACGCAAACCGTGGCTGTCTGTACACACCTCTTTGGGGTACTCCTGAGTTGTGCGCATGCTCAGTCATTCGGACTGTCGTTAACGCACCGCAGTTTGGCTCGGCAATTTGGTCAAAGTGTGGTCCAAACGTCGGCAAATTTGGAGGTCGAAAAATGTTCCGACGAACTTCAAATTTTGCATGCCCTAAACTCTCTATATTGCGCACTTGTCATAAAAAATTGACAGACTTTCGCCGGGAAATGGCAGAGAAATTTCAAAGTTTAGAAAAAACTGGGTTGAGGCTTCCTGACTGCTCTCACGCAAACCGTGGCTGTCTGTACACACCTCTTTGGGGTACTCCTGAGTTGTGCGCATGCTCAGTCATTCGGACTGTCGTTAACGCACCGCAGTTTGGCTCGGCAATTTGGTCAAAGTGTGGTCCAAACGTCGGCAAATTTGGAGGTCGAAAAATGTTCCGACGAACTTCAAATTTTGCATGCCCTAAACTCTCTATATTGCGCACTTGTCATAAAAAATTGACAGACTTTCGCCGGGAAATGGCAGAGAAATTTCAAAGTTTAGAAAAAACTGGGTTGAGGCTTCCTGACTGCTCTCACGCAAACCGTGGCTGTCTGTACACACCTCTTTGGGGTACTCCTGAGTTGTGCGCATGCTCAGTCATTCGGACTGTCGTTAACGCACCGCAGTTTGGCTCGGCAATTTGGTCAAAGTGTGGTCCAAACGTCGGCAAATTTGGAGGTCGAAAAATGTTCCGACGAACTTCAAATTTTGCATGCCCTAAACTCTCTATATTGCGCACTTGTCATAACAAATTTACAGACTTTCGCCGGGAAATGGCAGAGAAATTTCAAAGTTTAGAAAAAAACTGGGTTGAGGCTTTCTGACTGCTCTCACGCAAACCGTGGCTGTCTGTACACACCTCTTTGGGGTACTCCTGAGTTGTGCGCATGCTCAGTCATTCGGACTGTCGTTAACGCACCGCAGTTTGGCTCGGCAATTTGGTCAAAGTGTGGTCCAAACGTCGGCAAATTTGGAGGTCGAAAAATGTTCCGACGAACTTCAAATTTTGCATGCCCTAAACTCTCTATATTGCGCACTTGTCATAACAAATTGACAGACTTTCGCCGGGAAATGGCCGAGAAATTTCAAAGTTTAGAAAAAAACTGGGTTGAGGCTTCCTGACTGCTCTCACGCAAACCGTGGCTGTCTGTACACACCTCTTTGGGGTACTCCTGAGTTGTGCGCATGCTCAGTCATTCGGACTGTCGTTAACGCACCGCAGTTTGGCTCGGCAATTTGGTCAAAGTGTGGTCCAAACGTCGGCAAATTTGGAGGTCGAAAAATGTTCCGACGAACTTCAAATTTTGCATGCCCTAAACTCTCTATATTGCGCACTTGTCATACAAAATTGACAGACTTTCGCCGGGAAATGGCAGAGAAATTTCAAAGTTTAGAAAAAACTGGGTTGAGGCTTCCTGACTGCTCTCACGCAAACCGTGGCTGTCTGTACACACCTCTTTGGGGTACTCCTGAGTTGTGCGCATGCTCAGTCATTCGGACTGTCGTTAACGCACCGCAGTTTGGCTCGGCAATTTGGTCAAAGTGTGGTCCAAACGTCGGCAAAGGGGCGGTCGGGTTGGCGTACGGGTTCTTTCCTCGCCTTTCACCTCTGGGGTCCCGGGTTCGAATCCGGGGCGTGTATGTGGATTGGGTTTGCAGTCCCTACTTGACCGCGTGGGTTTTCCCCTGGGGCATTTCTCTGGGGGTTTTCCTCCCACTTCTAAAACTGCAACTCCTTCTTCGTCATCTCAAGTTGATAATATAGTATAGTTAAAGCTAAAACCGTATAGTTGATGGCATAAAGGGCCTTAGTTGCCGAAGATGCCATAACAATATACAACAACAAGTGGTCCACTTGTCATAAAAAATTGACAGACTTTCGCCGGGAAATGGCAGAGAAATTTCAAAGTTTAGAAAAAACTGGGTTGAGGCTTCCTGACTGCTCTCACGCAAACCGTGGCTGTCTGTACACACCTCTTTGGGGTACTCCTGAGTTGTGCGCATGCTCAGTCATTCGGACTGTCGTTAACGCACCGCAGTTTGGCTCGGCAATTTGGTCAAAGTGTGGTCCAAACGTCGGCAAATTTGGAGGTCGAAAAATGTTCCGACGAACTTCAAATTTTGCATGCCCTAAACTCTCTATATTGCGCACTTGTCATAAAAAAATTGACAGACTTTCGCCGGGAAATGGCAGAGAAATTTCAAAGTTTATAAAAAACTGGGTTGAGGCTTCCTGACTGCTCTCACGCAAACCGTGGCTGTCTGTACACACCTATTTGGGGTACTCCTGAGTTGTGCGCATGCTCAGTCATTCGGACTGTCGTTAACGCACCGCAGTTTGGCTCGGCAATTTGGTCAAAGTGTGGTCCAAACGTCGGCGAATTTGGAGGTCGAAAAATGTTCCGACGAACTTCAAATTTTGCATGCCCTAAACTCTCTATATTGCGCACTTGTCATAAACAATTTACAGACTTTCGCCGGGAAATGGCAGAGAAATTCCAAAGTTTAGAAAAAAACTGGGTTGAGGCTTCCTGACTGCTCTCACGCAAACCGTGGCTGTCTGTACACACCTCTTTGGGGTACTCCTGAGTTGTGCGCATGCTCAGTCATTCGGACTGTCGTTAACGCACCGCAGTTTGGCTCGGCAATTTGGTCAAAGTGTGGTCCAAACGTCGGCAAATTTGGAGGTCGAAAAATGTTCCGACGAACTTCAAATTTTGCATGCCCTAAACTCTCTATATTGCGCACTTGTCATAAAAAAATGACAGACTTTCGCCGGGAAATGGCAGAGAAATTTCAAAGTTTAGAAAAAAACTGGGTTGAGGCTTCCTGACTGCTCTCACGCAAACCGTGGCTGTCTGTACACACCTCTTTGGGGTACTCCTGAGTTGTGCGCATGCTCGGTCATTCGGACTGTCGTTAACGCACCGCAGTTTGGCTCGGCAATTTGGTCAAAGTGTGGTCCAAACGTCGGCAAATTTGGAGGTCGAAAAAAGTTCCGACGAACTTCACATTTTGCATGCCCTAAACTCTCTATATTGCGCACTTGTCATAAAAAATTGACAGACTTTCGCCGGGAAATGGCAGAGAAATTTCAAAGTTTAGAAAAAACTGGGTTGAGGCTTCCTGACTGCTCTCACGCAAACCGTGGCTGTCTGTACACACCTCTTTGGGGTACTCCTGAGTTGTGCGCATGCTCAGTCATTCGGACTGTCGTTAACGCACCGCAGTTTGGCTCGGCAATTTGGTCAAAGTGTGGTCCAAACGTCGGCAAATTTGGAGGTCGAAAAATGTTCCGACGAACTTCAAATTTTGCATGCCCTAAACTCTCTATATTGCGCACTTGTCATAACAAATTGACAGACTTTCGCCGGGAAATGGCCGAGAAATTTCAAAGTTTAGAAAAAAACTGGGTTGAGGCTTCCTGACTGCTCTCACGCAAACTGTGGCTGTCTGTACACACCTCTTTGGGGTACTCCTGAGTTGTGCGCATGCTCAGTCATTCGGACTGTCGTTAACGCACCGCAGTTTGGCTCGGCAATTTGGTCAAAGTGTGGTCCAAACGTCGGCAAATTTGGAGGTCGAAAAATGTTCCGACGAACTTCAAATTTTGCATGCCCTAAACTCTCTATATTGCGCACTTGTCATACAAAATTGACAGACTTTCGCCGGGAAATGGCAGAGAAATTTCAAAGTTTAGAAAAAAACTGGGTTGAGGCTTCCTGACTGCTCTCACGCAAACCGTGGCTGTCTGTACACACCTCTTTGGGGTACTCCTGAGTTGTGCGCATGCTCAGTCATTCGGACTGTCGTTAACGCACCGCAGTTTGGCTCGGCAATTTGGTCAAAGTGTGGTCCAAACGTCGGCGAATTTGGAGGTCGAAAAATGTTCCGACGAACTTCAAATTTTGCATGCCCTAAACTCTCTATATTGCGCACTTGTCATAAAAAATTGAAGGACTTTCGCCGGGAAATGGCAGAGAAATTTCAAAGTTTAGAAAAAACTGGGTTGAGGCTTCCTGACTGCTCTCACGCAAACCGTGGCTGTCTGTACACACCTCTTTGGGGTACTCCTGAGTTGTGCGCATGCTCAGTCAGGGTCGGTCGGGTTGGCGTACGGGTTCTTTCCTCGCCTTTCACCTCTGGGGTCCCGGGTTCGAATCCGGGGCGTGTATGTGGATTGGGTTTGCAGTCCCTACTTGACCGCGTGGGTTTTCCCCTGGGGCATTTCTCTGGGGGTTTTCCTCCCACTTCTAAAACTGCAACTCCTTCTTCGTCATCTCAAGTTGATAATATAGTATAGTTAAAGCTAAAACCGTATAGTTGATGGCATAAAGGGCCTTAGTTGCCGAAGATGCCATAAAATATACAACAACAACAACAACAACAACATGCTCAGTCATTCGGACTGTCGTTAACGCACCGCAGTTTGGCTCGGCAATTTGGTCAAAGTGTGGTCCAAACGTCGGCAAATTTGGAGGTCGAAAAATGTTCCGACGAACTTCAAATTTTGCATGCCCTAAACTCTCTATATTGCGCACTTGTCATAAAAAATTGACAGACTTTCGCCGGGAAATGGCAGAGAAATTTCAAAGTTTAGAAAAAACTGGGTTGAGGCTTCCTGACTGCTCTCACGCAAACCGTGGCTGTCTGTACACACCTCTTTGGGGTACTCCTGAGTTGTGCGCATGCTCAGTCATTCGGACTGTCGTTAACGCACCGCAGTTTGGCTCGGCAATTTGGTCAAAGTGTGGTCCAAACGTCGGCAAATTTGGAGGTCGAAAAATGTTCCGACGAACTTCAAATTTTGCATGCCCTAAACTCTCTATATTGCGCACTTGTCATAAAAAATTGACAGACTTTCGCCGGGAAATGGCAGAGAAATTTCAAAGTTTAGAAAAAACTGGGTTGAGGCTTCCTGACTGCTCTCACGCAAACCGTGGCTGTCTGTACACACCTCTTTGGGGTACTCCTGAGTTGTGCGCATGCTCAGTCATTCGGACTGTCGTTAACGCACCGCAGTTTGGCTCGGAAATTTGGTCAAAGTGTGGTCCAAACGTCGGCAAATTTGGAGGTCGAAAAATGTTGCGACGAACTTCAAATTTTGCATGCCCTAAACTCTCTATATTGCGCACTTGTCATAAAAAATTGACAGACTTTCGCCGGGAAATGGCAGAGAAATTTCAAAGTTTAGAAAAAAACTGGGTTGAGGCTTCCTGACTGCTCTCACGCAAACCGTGGCTGTCTGTACACACCTCTTTGGGGTACTCCTGAGTTGTGCGCATGCTCAGTCATTCGGACTGTCGTTAACGCACCGCAGTTTGGCTCGGCAATTTGGTCAAAGTGTGGTCCAAACGTCGGCGAATTTGGAGGTCGAAAAATGTTCCGACGAACTTCAAATTTTGCATGCCCTAAACTCTCTATATTGCGCACTTGTCATAAAAAATTGACAGACTTTCGCCGGGAAATGGCAGAGAAATTTCAAAGTTTAGAAAAAACTGGGTTGAGGCTTCCTGACTGCTCTCACGCAAACCGTGGCTGTCTGTACACACCTCTTTGGGGTACTCCTGAGTTGTGCGCATGCTCAGTCAGGGTCGGTCGGGTTGGCGTACGGGTTCTTTCCTCGCCTTTCACCTCTGGGGTCCCGGGTTCGAATCCGGGGCGTGTATGTGGATTGGGTTTGCAGTCCCTACTTGACCGCGTGGGTTTTCCCCTGGGGCATTTCTCTGGGGGTTTTCCTCCCACTTCTAAAACTGCAACTCCTTCTTCGTCATCTCAAGTTGATAATATAGTATAGTTAAAGCTAAAACCGTATAGTTGATGGCATAAAGGGCCTTAGTTGCCGAAGATGCCATAAAATATACAACAACAACAACAACAACAACATGCTCAGTCATTCGGACTGTCGTTAACGCACCGCAGTTTGGCTCGGCAATTTGGTCAAAGTGTGGTCCAAACGTCGGCGAATTTGGAGGTCGAAAAATGTTCCGACGAACTTCAAATTTTGCATGCCCTAAACTCTCTATATTGCGCACTTGTCATAAAAAATTGACAGACTTTCGCCGGGAAATGGCAGAGAAATTTCAAAGTTTAGAAAAAACTGGGTTGAGGCTTCCTGACTGCTCTCACGCAAACCGTGGCTGTCTGTACACACCTCTTTGGGGTACTCCTGAGTTGTGCGCATGCTCAGTCAGGGTCGGTCGGGTTGGCGTACGGGTTCTTTCCTCGCCTTTCACCTCTGGGGTCCCGGGTTCGAATCCGGGGCGTGTATGTGGATTGGGTTTGCAGTCCCTACTTGACCGCGTGGGTTTTCCCCTGGGGCATTTCTCTGGGGGTTTTCCTCCCACTTCTAAAACTGCAACTCCTTCTTCGTCATCTCAAGTTGATAATATAGTATAGTTAAAGCTAAAACCGTATAGTTGATGGCATAAAGGGCCTTAGTTGCCGAAGATGCCATAAAATATACAACAACAACAACAACAACAACATGCTCAGTCATTCGGACTGTCGTTAACGCACCGCAGTTTGGCTCGGCAATTTGGTCAAAGTGTGGTCCAAACGTCGGCAAATTTGGAGGTCGAAAAATGTTCCGACGAACTTCAAATTTTGCATGCCCTAAACTCTCTATATTGCGCACTTGTCATAAAAAATTGACAGACTTTCGCCGGGAAATGGCAGAGAAATTTCAAAGTTTAGAAAAAACTGGGTTGAGGCTTCCTGACTGCTCTCACGCAAACCGTGGCTGTCTGTACACACCTCTTTGGGGTACTCCTGAGTTGTGCGCATGCTCAGTCATTCGGACTGTCGTTAACGCACCGCAGTTTGGCTCGGCAATTTGGTCAAAGTGTGGTCCAAACGTCGGCAAATTTGGAGGTCGAAAAATGTTCCGACGAACTTCAAATTTTGCATGCCCTAAACTCTCTATATTGCGCACTTGTCATACAAAATTGACAGACTTTCGCCGGGAAATGGCAGAGAAATTTCAAAGTTTAGAAAAAACTGGGTTGAGGCTTCCTGACTGCTCTCACGCAAACCGTGGCTGTCTGTACACACCTCTTTGTGGTACTCCTGAGTTGTGCGCATGCTCAGTCATTCGGACTGTCGTTAACGCACCGCAGTTTGGCTCGGCAATTTTGTCAAAGTGTGGTCCAAACGTCGGCAAATTTGGAGGTCGAAAAATGTTCCGACGAACTTCAAATTTTGCATGCCCTAAACTCTCTATATTGCGCACTTGTCATAAAAAATTGACAGACTTTCGCCGGGAAATGGCAGAGAAATTTCAAAGTTTAGAAAAAACTGGGTTGAGGCTTCCTGACTGCTCTCACGCAAACCGTGGCTGTCTGTACACACCTCTTTGGGGTACTCCTGAGTTGTGCGCATGCTCAGTCATTCGGACTGTCGTTAACGCACCGCAGTTTGGCTCGGCAATTTGGTCAAAGTGTGGTCCAAACGTCGGCAAATTTGGAGGTCGAAAAATGTTCCGACGAACTTCAAATTTTGCATGCCCTAAACTCTCTATATTGCGCACTTGTCATAAAAAATTGACAGACTTTCGCCGGGAAATGGCAGAGAAATTTCAAAGTTTAGAAAAAACTGGGTTGAAGCTTCCTGACTGCTCTCACGCAAACCGTGGCTGTCTGTACACACCTCTTTGGGGTACTCCTGAGTTGTGCGCATGCTCAGCCATTCGGACTGTCGTTAACGCACCGCAGTTTGGCTCGGCAATTTGGTCAAAGTGTGGTCCAAACGTCGGCAAATTTGGAGGTCGAAAAATGTTCCGACGAACTTCAAATTTTGCATGCCCTAAACTCTCTATATTGCGCACTTGTCATAAAAAATTGACAGACTTTCGCCGGGAAATGGCAGAGAAATTTCAAAGTTTAGAAAAAACTGGGTTGAGGCTTCCTGACTGCTCTCACGCAAACCGTGGCTGTCTGTACACACCTCTTTGGGGTACTCCTGAGTTGTGCGCATGCTCAGTCATTCGGACTGTCGTTAACGCACCGCAGTTTGGCTCGGCAATTTGGTCAAAGTGTGGTCCAAACGTCGGCAAAGGGGCGGTCGGGTTGGCGTACGGGTTCTTTCCTCGCCTTTCACCTCTGGGGTCCCGGGTTCGAATCCGGGGCGTGTATGTGGATTGGGTTTGCAGTCCCTACTTGACCGCGTGGGTTTTCCCCTGGGGCATTTCTCTGGGGGTTTTCCTCCCACTTCTAAAACTGCAACTCCTTCTTCGTCATCTCAAGTTGATAATATAGTATAGTTAAAGCTAAAACCGTATAGTTGATGGCATAAAGGGCCTTAGTTGCCGAAGATGCCATAAAATATACAACAACAACAACAACAACAACATGCTCAGTCATTCGGACTGTCGTTAACGCACCGCAGTTTGGCTCGGCAATTTGGTCAAAGTGTGGTCCAAACGTCGGCAAATTTGGAGGTCGAAAAATGTTCCGACGAACTTCAAATTTTGCATGCCCTAAACTCTCTATATTGCGCACTTGTCATAAAAAATTGACAGACTTTCGCCGGGAAATGGCAGAGAAATTTCAAAGTTTAGAAAAAACTGGGTTGAGGCTTCCTGACTGCTCTCACGCAAACCGTGGCTGTCTGTACACACCTCTTTGGGGTACTCCTGAGTTGTGCGCATGCTCAGTCATTCGGACTGTCGTTAACGCACCGCAGTTTGGCTCGGCAATTTGGTCAAAGTGTGGTCCAAACGTCGGCAAATTTGGAGGTCGAAAAATGTTCCGACGAACTTCAAATTTTGCATGCCCTAAACTCTCTATATTGCGCACTTGTCATAAAAAAATTGACAGACTTTCGCCGGGAAATGGCAGAGAAATTTCAAAGTTTAGAAAAAACTGGGTTGAGGCTTCCTGACTGCTCTCACGCAAACCGTGGCTGTCTGTACACACCTCTTTGGGGTACTCCTGAGTTGTGCGCATGCTCAGTCATTCGGACTGTCGTTGATGCTACAGTCACACGGCCATGTTACGGACCTGCGGATGCCTGCGTATATTTGGATAATGAAAATGCGTAATTTTTAACCCCAATACGGAAATTTGAGCAAAAGTTACCTATATTCTGCGGACGATACGGATTAGTTACGGATGTTACGTATGAATTACGGATGTTACGGGTAAAACCTGCGGATGAACCCATCCGCTGCCAACCCGCTGACACATGTTACTGACGACTTACGGATGACTTACGGATTTTACGGATGACTTACGGACGATACGGATGACTTACGGACGATACGGATGACTTACGGACGATACGGATAAGTTACGCTCGTGTCTGCGCATGTCGGCTTCCTCTGGCGTCCGCACCATCCGCGGATGCCTGGTCTCTCAGGAGGTTGTGGATGCACAGGCAGGCGAGGACGATGGTCTCCACTGTGGAAGGCACCTGTGCCATAGCACTCAGAAGACACCGGAATCTGTTTGCAAGAATGCCAAAGGCATTCTCCACACATCTCCTGGCTCTGGAAAGTCTATAGTTAAATATCCTCTCCTCCATGGTCAGTGGCTTGGCACCAAAAGGCTTCATCAGGGTGGTGCGTAGTGCAAATGCAGCGTCAGCAATCACGAAATAAGGGATGTCTCGATCGTCATGAGGCAGTGGCTCATCTGGTGGTATTCCAATGTTCTCATCGTCAATTGCCTCTTTCAGACTGCACGTGTTCCAAATCTGGGCATCAGAACTCGCACCACCTGCTCCCACCTCCACCCACCGGAACTTGTAGTTGCCATCAACCAGGGCAAGGAGTACAATCGAGTTGTACCCCTTATAGTTGTAGAACTGGGAGCCACAGTTCGCGGGTGCCTTGATGCGGATGTGCTTGCCATCTAAGGCTCCCAGGCAATGGTGGAAGTTCCACCGGTCGGAGAAGGTCTGGGCAATGCCCTTCCACCCCTCTGGAGTAGATGGGTTGCTGATGGTCTCCTCGCCATACTCAGCGTAGATGGCCTGACACACGTCCAACACCAAGAGTGAGATGGTGTTGTGGGGTACATAGAATAGGTACATCAGGCTGTGGTAGGAGTCCCCACTGGCAAGGTAGCGCATGGTGATGGCGACCTTCAAGCCTACTGGAAGGGCCTTCCTGTACCAGGTATCATACTTCTGTAAGCGAGGAGTGAGGCGGGTGACCATTTCGGCAAACATGGCAGGTGTGATGCGGGTGAAGTTGCGGAAGCCCTGAACATCCTCATTGCGTAGCAGGTGCATCAGGTTACCATAGGCACCCTGGTGTGGTCGCAATGTGATCCAGTGACGAACCCAACACATCCTCTCTTTTCTCCTTTCAAGGATGGCTTGCATCTTGGCCATCAGGATCTTCATCTGCATCTGATTGTGTTGGATGGCCATCAAACAATCCAGCAACACAAGGCGGCGTTCTCTCTCCATCTTGAGTGACCTGTGAAAGTCTACAGTTGAAGAACTGACAATGATGAGGATGCTGGCAGCATCCAGGGTTGCATACCCAAGTGAAGACCATTTGGCATGGGCGACATCCGCCGAAATGAAAGAAGACATAGGTAAAAATTCCGCATATTATCCGTATCTCAACCGTAACATACATATCCAATCCGTAACATCCGTATCCCATCCGTAATATTCGTATCCCATCCGCAAGCATACGCAATTACCGCAAGTCCTATCGTAATATCCGCAATATATATGTCAAAAATACGTTAAACATACGTAACTCCTACGTAATAGTGTTTACGTACCCCTATGTATCCGCAGGCATCCGCACACCCGACAAAGTGTGCGGATCAGTTACGTATCTAACGTATCCTGCGGATGAGTTTACGTATCTTACGTATGAGTTACGTATTTTACGTATGGATAACGTATATTCTGCGGATGCTTACGTATATTTCATCCGCAGCAAAATTTTGAGATTTTCAAAATTCCGCTGCGGATCTGCGTATGTCTGCGGATCCTGCGGATTGAATTACGGATGGATACGGATGCTTACGGATGATACGGATCCTTGCGGATGCTTACGGACTTTTATCCGTAAGCATCCGCAGCTACCGTAAGTGGCCGTGTGACTGTGCCATAACGCACCGCAGTTTGGCTCGGCAATTTGGTCAAAGTGTGGTCCAAACGTCGGCAAATTTGGAGGTCGAAAAATGTTCCGACGAACTTCAAATTTTGCATGCCCTAAACTCTCTATATTGCGCACTTGTCATAACAAATTGACAGACTTTCGCCGGGAAATGGCAGAGAAATTTCAAAGTTTAGAAAAAACTGGGTTGAGGCTTCCTGACTGCTCTCACGCAAACCGTGGCTGTCTGTACACACCTCTTTGGGGTACTCCTGAGTTGTGCGCATGCTCAGTCATTCGGACTGTCGTTAACGCACCGCAGTTTGGCTCGGCAATTTGGTCAAAGTGTGGTCCAAACGTCGGCAAATTTGGAGGTCGAAAAATGTTCCGACGAACTTCAAATTTTGCATGCCCTAAACTCTCTATATTGCGCAATTGTCATAAAAAATTGACAGACTTTCGCCGGGAAATGGCAGAGAAATTTCAAAGTTTAGAAAAAACTGGGTTGAGGCTTCCTGACTGCTCTCACGCAAACCGTGGCTGTCTGTACACACCTCTTTGGGGTACTCCTGAGTTGTGCGCATGCTCAGTCATTCGGACTGTCGTTAACGCACCGCAGTTTGGCTCGGCAATTTGGTCAAAGTGTGGTCCAAACGTCGGCAAATTTGGAGGTCGAAAAATGTTCCGACGAACTTCAAATTTTGCATGCCCTAAACTCTCTATATTGCGCACTTGTCATAAAAAATTGACAGACTTTCGCCGGGAAATGGCAGAGAAATTTCAAAGTTTAGAAAAAAACTGGGTTGAGGCTTCCTGACTGCTCTCACGCAAACCGTGGCTGTCTGTACACACCTCTTTGGGGTACTCCTGAGTTGTGCGCATGCTCAGTCATTCGGACTGTCGTTAACGCACCGCAGTTTGGCTCGGCAATTTGGTCAAAGTGTGGTCCAAACGTCGGCAAATTTGGAGGTCGAAAAATGTTCCGACGAACTTCAAATTTTGCATGCCCTAAACTCTCTATATTGCGCACTTGTCATAACAAATTGACAGACTTTCGCCGGGAAATGGCAGAGAAATTTCAAAGTTTAGAAAAAACTGGGTTGAGGCTTCCTGACTGCTCTCACGCAAACCGTGGCTGTCTGTACACACCTCTTTGGGGTACTCCTGAGTTGTGCGCATGCTCAGTCATTCGGACTGTCGTTAACGCACCGCAGTTTGGCTCGGCAATTTGGTCAAAGTGTGGTCCAAACGTCGGCAAATTTGGAGGTCGAAAAATGTTCCGACGAACTTCAAATTTTGCATGCCCTAAACTCTCTATATTGCGCACTTGTCATAAAAAATTGACAGACTTTCGCCGGGAAATGGCAGAGAAATTTCAAAGTTTAGAAAAAACTGGGTTGAGGCTTCCTGACTGCTCTCACGCAAACCGTGGCTGTCTGTACACACCTCTTTGGGGTACTCCTGAGTTGTGCGCATGCTCAGTCATTCGGACTGTCGTTAACGCACCGCAGTTTGGCTCGGCAATTTGGTCAAAGTGTGGTCCAAACGTCGGCAAATTTGGAGGTCGAAAAATGTTCCGACGAACTTCAAATTTTGCATGCCCTAAACTCTCTATATTGCGCACTTGTCATAAAAAATTGACAGACTTTCGCCAGGAAATGGCAGAGAAATTTCAAAGTTTAGAAAAAAACTGGGTTGAGGATTCCTGACTGCTCTCACGCAAACCGTGGCTGTCTGTACACACCTCTTTGGGGTACTCCTGAGTTGTGCGCATGCTCAGTCATTCGGACTGTCGTTAACGCACCGCAGTTTGGCTCGGCAATTTGGTCAAAGTGTGGTCCAAACGTCGGCAAATTTGGAGGTCGAAAAATGTTCCGACGAACTTCAAATTTTGCATGCCCTAAACTCTCTATATTGCGCACTTGTCATAAAAAATTGACAGACTTTCGCCGGGAAATGGCAGAGAAATTTCAAAGTTTAGAAAAAACTGGGTTGAGGCTTCCTGACTGCTCTCACGCAAACCGTGGCTGTCTGTACACACCTCTTTGGGGTACTCCTGAGTTGTGCGCATGCTCAGTCATTCGGACTGTCGTTAACGCACCGCAGTTTTGCTCGGCAATTTGGTCAAAGTGTGGTCCAAACGTCGGCAAATTTGGAGGTCGAAAAATGTTCCGACGAACTTCAAATTTTGCATGCCCTAAACTCTCTATATTGCGCAATTGTCATAAAAAATTGACAGACTTTCGCCGGGAAATGGCAGAGAAATTTCAAAGTTTAGAAAAAAACTGGGTTGAGGCTTCCTGACTGCTCTCACGCAAACCGTGGCTGTCTGTACACACCTCTTTGGGGTACTCCTGAGTTGTGCGCATGCTCAGTCATTCGGACTGTCGTTAACGCACCGCAGTTTGGCTCGGCAATTTGGTCAAAGTGTGGTCCAAACGTCGGCAAATTTGGAGGTCGAAAAATGTTCCGACGAACTTCAAATTTTGCATGCCCTAAACTCTCTATATTGCGCACTTGTCATAAAAAATTGACAGACTTTCGCCGGGAAATGGCAGAGAAATTTCAAAGTTTAGAAAAAAACTGGGTTGAGGCTTCCTGACTGCTCTCACGCAAACCGTGGCTGTCTGTACACACCTATTTGGGGTACTCCTGAGTTGTGCGCATGCTCAGTCATTCGGACTGTCGTTAACGCACCGCAGTTTGGCTCGGCAATTTGGTCAAAGTGTGGTCCAAACGTCGGCAAATTTGGAGGTCGAAAAATGTTCCGACGAACTTCAAATTTTGCATGCCCTAAACTCTCTATATTGCGCACTTGTCATAACAAATTGACAGACTTTCGCCTGGAAATGGCAGAGAAATTTCAAAGTTTAGAAAAAAACTGGGTTGAGGCTTCCTGACTGCTCTCACGCAAACCGTGGCTGTCTGTACACACCTCTTTGGGGTACTCCTGAGTTGTGCGCATGCTCAGTCATTCGGACTGTCGTTAACGCACCGCAGTTTGGCTCGGCAATTTGGTCAAAGTGTGGTCCAAACGTCGGCAAATTTGGAGGTCGAAAAATGTTCCGACGAACTTCAAATTTTGCATGCCCTAAACTCTCTATATTGCGCACTTGTCATAAAAAATTGACAGACTTTCGCCGGGAAATGGCAGAGAAATTTCAAAGTTTAGAAAAAACTGGGTTGAGGCTTCCTGACTGCTCTCACGCAAACCGTGGCTGTCTGTACACACCTCTTTGGGGTACTCCTGAGTTGTGCGCATGCTCAGTCATTCGGACTGTCGTTAACGCACCGCAGTTTGGCTCGGCAATTTGGTCAAAGTGTGGTCCAAACGTCGGCAAATTTGGAGGTCGAAAAATGTTCCGACGAACTTCAAATTTTGCATGCCCTAAACACTCTATATTGCGCACTTGTCATAAAAAATTGACAGACTTTCGCCGGGAAATAGCAGAGAAATTTCAAAGTTTAGAAAAAACTGGGTTGAGGCTTCCTGACTGCTCTCACGCAAACCGTGGCTGTCTGTACACACCTCTTTGGGGTACTCCTGAGTTGTGCGCATGCTCAGTCATTCGGACTGTCGTTAACGCACCGCAGTTTGGCTCGGCAATTTGGTCAAAGTGTGGTCCAAACGTCGGCAAATTTGGAGGTCGAAAAATGTTCCGACGAACTTCAAATTTTGCATGCCCTAAACTCTCTATATTGCGCACTTGTCATAACAAATTGACAGACTTTCGCCGGGAAATGGCAGAGAAATTTCAAAGTTTAGAAAAAAACTGGGTTGAGGCTTCCTGACTGCTCTCACGCAAACCGTGGCTGTCTGTACACACCTCTTTGGGGTACTCCTGAGTTGTGCGCATGCTCAGTCATTCGGACTGTCGTTAACGCACCGCAGTTTGGCTCGGCAATTTGGTCAAAGTGTGGTCCAAACGTCGGCAAATTTGGAGGTCGAAAAATGTTCCGACGAACTTCAAATTTTGCATGCCCTAAACTCTCTATATTGCGCACTTGTCATAAAAAATTGACAGACTTTCGCCGGGAAATAGCAGAGAAATTTCAAAGTTTAGAAAAAACTGGGTTGAGGCTTCCTGACTGCTCTCACGCAAACCGTGGCTGTCTGTACACACCTCTTTGGGGTACTCCTGAGTTGTGCGCATGCTCAGTCATTCGGACTGTCGTTAACGCACCGCAGTTTGGCTCGGCAATTTGGTCAAAGTGTGGTCCAAACGTCGGCAAATTTGGAGGTCGAAAAATGTTCCGACGAACTTCAAATTTTGCATGCCCTAAACTCTCTATATTGCGCACTTGTCATAAAAAATTGACAGACTTTCGCCGGGAAATGGCAGAGAAATTTCAAAGTTTAGAAAAAACTGGGTTGAGGCTTCCTGACTGCTCTCACGCAAACCGTGGCTGTCTGTACACACCTCTTTGGGGTACTCCTGAGTTGTGCGCATGCTCAGTTATTCGGACTGTCGTTAACGCACCGCAGTTTGGCTCGGCAATTTGGTCAAAGTGTGGTCCAAACGTCGGCAAATTTGGAGGTCGAAAAATGTTCCGACGAACTTCAAATTTTGCATGCCCTAAACTCTCTATATTGCGCACTTGTCATAAAAAATTGACAGACTTTCGCCGGGAAATGGCAGAGAAATTTCAAAGTTTAGAAAAAACTGGGTTGAGGCTTCCTGACTGCTCTCACGCAAACCGTGGCTGTCTGTACACACCTCTTTGGGGTACTCCTGAGTTGTGCGCATGCTCAGTCATTCGGACTGTCGTTAACGCACCGCAGTTTGGCTCGGCAATTTGGTCAAAGTGTGGTCCAAACGTCGGCAAATTTGGAGGTCGAAAAATGTTCCGACGAACTTCAAATTTTGCATGTCCTAAACTCTCTATATTGCGCACTTGTCATAAAAAATTGACAGACTTTCGCCGGGAAATGGCAGAGAAATTTCAAAGTTTAGAAAAAAATGGGTTGAGGCTTCCTGACTGCTCTCACGCAAACCGTGGCTGTCTGTACACACCTCTTTGGGGTACTCCTGAGTTGTGCGCATGCTCAGTCAT
Source organism: Henricia sp. BOLD:AAB3569 (assembly GCA_037783545.1). Lineage (NCBI taxonomy): Eukaryota > Metazoa > Echinodermata > Asteroidea > Spinulosida > Echinasteridae > Henricia > Henricia sp. BOLD:AAB3569. The sequence continues at coordinate 30,341 of JBBELK010001095.1, read as the reverse complement.
TCGGACTGTCGTTAACGCACCGCAGTTTGGCTCGGCAATTTGGTCAAAGTGTGGTCCAAACGTCGGCAAATTTGGAGGTCGAAAAATGTTCCGACGAACTTCAAATTTTGCATGCCCTAAACTCTCTATATTGCGCACTTGTCATAAAAAATTGACAGACTTTCGCCGGGAAATGGCAGAGAAATTTCAAAGTTTAGAAAAAACTGGGTTGAGGCTTCCTGACTGCTCTCACGCAAACCGTGGCTGTCTGTACACACCTCTTTGGGGTACTCCTGAGTTGTGCGCATGCTCAGTCATTCGGACTGTCGTTAACGCACCGCAGTTTGGCTCGGCAATTTGGTCAAAGTGTGGTCCAAACGTCGGCAAATTTGGAGGTCGAAAAATGTTCCGACGAACTTCAAATTTTGCATGCCCTAAACTCTCTATATTGCGCACTTGTCATAAAAAAATTACAGACTTTCGCCGGGAAATGGCAGAGAAATTTCAAAGTTTAGAAAAAAATGGGTTGAGGCTTCCTGACTGCTCTCACGCAAACCGTGGCTGTCTGTACACACCTCTTTGGGGTACTCCTGAGTTGTGCGCATGCTCAGTTATTCGGACTGTCGTTAACGCACCGCAGTTTGGCTCGGCAATTTGGTCAAAGTGTGGTCCAAACGTCGGCAAATTTGGAGGTCGAAAAATGTTCCGACGAACTTCAAATTTTGCATGCCCTAAACTCTCTATATTGCGCACTTGTCATAAAAAATTTACAGACTTTCGCCGGGAAATGGCAGAGAAATTTCAAAGTTTAGAAAAAACTGGGTTGAGGCTTCCTGACTGCTCTCACGCAAACCGTGGCTGTCTGTACACACCTCTTTGGGGTACTCCTGAGTTGTGCGCATGCTCAGTCATTCGGACTGTCGTTAACGCACCGCAGTTTGGCTCGGCAATTTGGTCAAAGTGTGGTCCAAACGTCGGCAAATTTGGAGGTCGAAAAATGTTCCGACGAACTTCAAATTTTGCATGCCCTAAACTCTCTATATTGTGCACTTGTCATACAAAATTGACAGACTTTCGCCGGAAAATGGCAGAGAAATTTCAAAGTTTAGAAAAAAACTGGGTTGAGGCTTCCTGAATGCTCTCACGCAAACCGTGGCTGTCTGTACACACCTCTTTGGGGTACTCCTGAGTTGTGCGCATGCTCAGTCATTCGGACTGTCGTTAACGCACCGCAGTTTGGCTCGGCAATTTGGTCAAAGTGTGGTCCAAGCGTCGGCAAATTTGGAGGTCGAAAAATGTTCCGACGAACTTCAAATTTTGCATGTCCTAAACTCTCTATATTGCGCACTTGTCATAAAAAATTGACAGACTTTCGCCGGGAAATGGCAGAGAAATTTCAAAGTTTAGAAAAAACTGGGTTGAGGCTTCCTGACTGCTCTCACGCAAACCGTGGCTGTCTGTACACACCTCTTTGGGGTACTCCTGAGTTGTGCGCATGCTCAGTCATTCGGACTGTCGTTAACGCACCGCAGTTTGGCTCGGCAATTTGGTCAAAGTGTGGTCCAAACGTCGGCAAATTTGGAGGTCGAAAAATGTTCCGACGAACTTCAAATTTTGCATGCCCTAAACTCTCTATATTGCGCACTTGTCATAACAAATTGACAGACTTTCGCCGGGAAATGGCAGAGAAATTTCAAAGTTTAGAAAAAAACTGGGTTGAGGCTTCCTGACTGCTCTCACGCAAACCGTGGCTGTCTGTACACACCTCTTTGGGGTACTCCTGAGTTGTGCGCATGCTCAGTCATTCGGACTGTCGTTAACGCACCGCAGTTTGGCTCGGCAATTTGGTCAAAGTGTGGTCCAAACGTCGGCAAATTTGGAGGTCGAAAAATGTTCCGACGAACTTCAAATTTTGCATGCCCTAAACTCTCTATATTGCGCACTTGTCATAAAAAATTGACAGACTTTCGCCGGGAAATGGCAGAGAAATTTCAAAGTTTAGAAAAAACTGGGTTGAGGCTTCCTGACTGCTCTCACGCAAACCGTGGCTGTCTGTACACACCTCTTTGGGGTACTCCTGAGTTGTGCGCATGCTCAGTCATTCGGACTGTCGTTAACGCACCGCAGTTTGGCTCGGCAATTTGGTCAAAGTGTGGTCCAAACGTCGGCAAATTTGGAGGTCGAAAAATGTTCCGACGAACTTCAAATTTTGCATGCCCTAAACTCTCTATATTGCGCACTTGTCATAAAAAATTGACAGACTTTCGCCGGGAAATGGCAGAGAAATTTCAAAGTTTAGAAAAAACTGGGTTGAGGCTTCCTGACTGCTCTCACGCAAACCGTGGCTGTCTGTACACACCTCTTTGGGGTACTCCTGAGTTGTGCGCATGCTCAGTCATTCGGACTGTCGTTAACGCACCGCAGTTTGGCTCGGCAATTTGGTCAAAGTGTGGTCCAAACGTCGGCAAATTTGGAGGTCGAAAAATGTTCCGACGAACTTCAAATTTTGCATGCCCTAAACTCTCTATATTGCGCACTTGTCATAAAAAATTGACAGACTTTCGCCGGGAAATGGCAGAGAAATTTCAAAGTTTAGAAAAAACTGGGTTGAGGCTTCCTGACTGCTCTCACGCAAACCGTGGCTGTCTGTACACACCTCTTTGGGGTACTCCTGAGTTGTGCGCATGCTCAGTCATTCGGACTGTCGTTAACGCACCGCAGTTTGGCTCGGCAATTTGGTCAAAGTGTGGTCCAAACGTCGGCAAATTTGGAGGTCGAAAAATGTTCCGACGAACTTCAAATTTTGCATGCCCTAAACTCTCTATATTGCGCACTTGTCATAAAAAATTGACAGACTTTCGCCGGGAAATGGCAGAGAAATTTCAAAGTTTAGAAAAAACTGGGTTGAGGCTTCCTGACTGCTCTCACGCAAACCGTGGCTGTCTGTACACACCTCTTTGGGGTACTCCTGAGTTGTGCGCATGCTCAGTTATTCGGACTGTCGTTAACGCACCGCAGTTTGGCTCGGCAATTTGGTCAAAGTGTGGTCCAAACGTCGGCAAATTTGGAGGTCGAAAAATGTTCCGACGAACTTCAAATTTTGCATGCCCTAAACTCTCTATATTGCGCACTTGTCATAAAAAATTGACAGACTTTCGCCGGGAAATGGCAGAGAAATTTCAAAGTTTAGAAAAAACTGGGTTGAGGCTTCCTGACTGCTCTCACGCAAACCGTGGCTGTCTGTACACACCTCTTTGGGGTACTCCTGAGTTGTGCGCATGCTCAGTCATTCGGACTGTCGTTAACGCACCGCAGTTTGGCTCGGCAATTTGGTCAAAGTGTGGTCCAAACGTCGGCAAATTTGGAGGTCGAAAAATGTTCCGACGAACTTCAAATTTTGCATGTCCTAAACTCTCTATATTGCGCACTTGTCATAAAAAATTGACAGACTTTCGCCGGGAAATGGCAGAGAAATTTCAAAGTTTAGAAAAAAATGGGTTGAGGCTTCCTGACTGCTCTCACGCAAACCGTGGCTGTCTGTACACACCTCTTTGGGGTACTCCTGAGTTGTGCGCATGCTCAGTCATTCGGACTGTCGTTAACGCACCGCAGTTTGGCTCGGCAATTTGGTCAAAGTGTGGTCCAAACGTCGGCAAATTTGGAGGTCGAAAAATGTTCCGACGAACTTCAAATTTTGCATGCCCTAAACTCTCTATATTGGGCACTTGTCATAAAAAATTGACAGACTTTCGCCGGGAAATGGCAGAGAAATTTCAAAGTTTAGAAAAAACTGGGTTGAGGCTTCCTGACTGCTCTCACGCAAACCGTGGCTGTCTGTACACACCTCTTTGGGGTACTCCTGAGTTGTGCGCATGCTCAGTTATTCGGACTGTCGTTAACGCACCGCAGTTTGGCTCGGCAATTTGGTCAAAGTGTGGTCCAAACGTCGGCAAATTTGGAGGTCGAAAAATGTTCCGACGAACTTCAAATTTTGCATGCCCTAAACTCTCTATATTGCGCACTTGTCATAACAAATTGACAGACTTTCGCCGGGAAATGGCAGAGAAATTTCAAAGTTTAGAAAAAACTGGGTTGAGGCTTCCTGACTGCTCTCACGCAAACCGTGGCTGTCTGTACACACCTCTTTGGGGTACTCCTGAGTTGTGCGCATGCTCAGTCATTCGGACTGTCGTTAACGCACCGCAGTTTGGCTCGGCAATTTGGTCAAAGTGTGGTCCAAACGTCGGCAAATTTGGAGGTCGAAAAATGTTCCGACGAACTTCAAATTTTGCATGCCCTAAACTCTCTATATTGCGCACTTGTCATAAAAAATTGACAGACTTTCGCCGGGAAATGGCAGAGAAATTTCAAAGTTTAGAAAAAACTGGGTTGAGGCTTCCTGACTGCTCTCACGCAAACCGTGGCTGTCTGTACACACCTCTTTGGGGTACTCCTGAGTTGTGCGCATGCTCAGTCATTCGGACTGTCGTTAACGCACCGCAGTTTGGCTCGGCAATTTGGTCAAAGTGTGGTCCAAACGTCGGCAAATTTGGAGGTCGAAAAATGTTCCGACGAACTTCAAATTTTGCATGCCCTAAACTCTCTATATTGCGCACTTGTCATAAAAAATTGACAGACTTTCGCCGGGAAATGGCAGAGAAATTTCAAAGTTTAGAAAAAACTGGGTTGAGGCTTCCTGACTGCTCTCACGCAAACCGTGGCTGTCTGTACACACCTCTTTGGGGTACTCCTGAGTTGTGCGCATGCTCAGTCATTCGGACTGTCGTTAACGCACCGCAGTTTGGCTCGGCAATTTGGTCAAAGTGTGGTCCAAACGTCGGCAAATTTGGAGGTCGAAAAATGTTCCGACGAACTTCAAATTTTGCATGCCCTAAACTCTCTATATTGCGCACTTGTCATAAAAAATTGACAGACTTTCGCCGGGAAATGGCAGAGAAATTTCAAAGTTTAGAAAAAACTGGGTTGAGGCTTCCTGACTGCTCTCACGCAAACCGTGGCTGTCTGTACACACCTCTTTGGGGTACTCCTGAGTTGTGCGCATGCTCAGTCATTCGGACTGTCGTTAACGCACCGCAGTTTGGCTCGGCAATTTGGTCAAAGTGTGGTCCAAACGTCGGCAAATTTGGAGGTCGAAAAATGTTCCGACGAACTTCAAATTTTGCATGCCCTAAACTCTCTATATTGCGCACTTGTCATAAAAAATTGACAGACTTTCGCCGGGAAATGGCAGAGAAATTTCAAAGTTTAGAAAAAACTGGGTTGAGGCTTCCTGACTGCTCTCACGCAAACCGTGGCTGTCTGTACACACCTCTTTGGGGTACTCCTGAGTTGTGCGCATGCTCAGTTATTCGGACTGTCGTTAACGCACCGCAGTTTGGCTCGGCAATTTGGTCAAAGTGTGGTCCAAACGTCGGCAAATTTGGAGGTCGAAAAATGTTCCGACGAACTTCAAATTTTGCATGCCCTAAACTCTCTATATTGCGCACTTGTCATAAAAAATTGACAGACTTTCGCCGGGAAATGGCAGAGAAATTTCAAAGTTTAGAAAAAACTGGGTTGAGGCTTCCTGACTGCTCTCACGCAAACCGTGGCTGTCTGTACACACCTCTTTGGGGTACTCCTGAGTTGTGCGCATGCTCAGTCATTCGGACTGTCGTTAACGCACCGCAGTTTGGCTCGGCAATTTGGTCAAAGTGTGGTCCAAACGTCGGCAAATTTGGAGGTCGAAAAATGTTCCGACGAACTTCAAATTTTGCATGTCCTAAACTCTCTATATTGCGCACTTGTCATAAAAAATTGACAGACTTTCGCCGGGAAATGGCAGAGAAATTTCAAAGTTTAGAAAAAAATGGGTTGAGGCTTCCTGACTGCTCTCACGCAAACCGTGGCTGTCTGTACACACCTCTTTGGGGTACTCCTGAGTTGTGCGCATGCTCAGTCATTCGGACTGTCGTTAACGCACCGCAGTTTGGCTCGGCAATTTGGTCAAAGTGTGGTCCAAACGTCGGCAAATTTGGAGGTCGAAAAATGTTCCGACGAACTTCAAATTTTGCATGCCCTAAACTCTCTATATTGCGCACTTGTCATAAAAAATTGACAGACTTTCGCCGGGAAATGGCAGAGAAATTTCAAAGTTTAGAAAAAACTGGGTTGAGGCTTCCTGACTGCTCTCACGCAAACCGTGGCTGTCTGTACACACCTCTTTGGGGTACTCCTGAGTTGTGCGCATGCTCAGTTATTCGGACTGTCGTTAACGCACCGCAGTTTGGCTCGGCAATTTGGTCAAAGTGTGGTCCAAACGTCGGCAAATTTGGAGGTCGAAAAATGTTCCGACGAACTTCAAATTTTGCATGCCCTAAACTCTCTATATTGCGCACTTGTCATAACAAATTGACAGACTTTCGCCGGGAAATGGCAGAGAAATTTCAAAGTTTAGAAAAAACTGGGTTGAGGCTTCCTGACTGCTCTCACGCAAACCGTGGCTGTCTGTACACACCTCTTTGGGGTACTCCTGAGTTGTGCGCATGCTCAGTCATTCGGACTGTCGTTAACGCACCGCAGTTTGGCTCGGCAATTTGGTCAAAGTGTGGTCCAAACGTCGGCAAATTTGGAGGTCGAAAAATGTTCCGACGAACTTCAAATTTTGCATGCCCTAAACTCTCTATATTGCGCACTTGTCATAACAAATTGACAGACTTTCGCCGGGAAATGGCAGAGAAATTTCAAAGTTTAGAAAAAAACTGGGTTGAGGCTTCCTGACTGCTCTCACGCAAACCGTGGCTGTCTGTACACACCTCTTTGGGGTACTCCTGAGTTGTGCGCATGCTCAGTCATTCGGACTGTCGTTAACGCACCGCAGTTTGGCTCGGCAATTTGGTCAAAGTGTGGTCCAAACGTCGGCAAATTTGGAGGTCGAAAAATGTTCCGACGAACTTCAAATTTTGCATGCCCTAAACTCTCTATATTGCGCACTTGTCATAAAAAATTGACAGACTTTCGCCGGGAAATGGCAGAGAAATTTCAAAGTTTAGAAAAAACTGGGTTGAGGCTTCCTGACTGCTCTCACGCAAACCGTGGCTGTCTGTACACACCTCTTTGGGGTACTCCTGAGTTGTGCGCATGCTCAGTCATTCGGACTGTCGTTAACGCACCGCAGTTTGGCTCGGCAATTTGGTCAAAGTGTGGTCCAAACGTCGGCAAATTTGGAGGTCGAAAAATGTTCCGACGAACTTCAAATTTTGCATGCCCTAAACTCTCTATATTGCGCACTTGTCATAAAAAATTGACAGACTTTCGCCGGGAAATGGCAGAGAAATTTCAAAGTTTAGAAAAAACTGGGTTGAGGCTTCCTGACTGCTCTCACGCAAACCGTGGCTGTCTGTACACACCTCTTTGGGGTACTCCTGAGTTGTGCGCATGCTCAGTCATTCGGACTGTCGTTAACGCACCGCAGTTTGGCTCGGCAATTTGGTCAAAGTGTGGTCCAAACGTCGGCAAATTTGGAGGTCGAAAAATGTTCCGACGAACTTCAAATTTTGCATGCCCTAAACTCTCTATATTGCGCACTTGTCATAAAAAATTGACAGACTTTCGCCGGGAAATGGCAGAGAAATTTCAAAGTTTAGAAAAAACTGGGTTGAGGCTTCCTGACTGCTCTCACGCAAACCGTGGCTGTCTGTACACACCTCTTTGGGGTACTCCTGAGTTGTGCGCATGCTCAGTCATTCGGACTGTCGTTAACGCACCGCAGTTTGGCTCGGCCATTTGGTCAAAGTGTGGTGCAAACGTCGGCAAATTTGGAGGTCGAAAAATGTTCCGACGAACTTCAAATTTTGCATGCCCTAAACTCTCTATATTGCGCACTTGTCATAAAAAATTGACAGACTTTCGCCGGGAAATGGCAGAGAAATTTCAAAGTTTAGAAAAAACTGGGTTGAGGCTTCCTGACTGCTCTCACGCAAACCGTGGCTGTCTGTACACACCTCTTTGGGGTACTCCTGAGTTGTGCGCATGCTCAGTCATTCGGACTGTCGTTAACGCACCGCAGTTTGGCTCGGCAATTTGGTCAAAGTGTGGTCCAAACGTCGGCAAATTTGGAGGTCGAAAAATGTTCCGACGAACTTCAAATTTTGCATGCCCTAAACTGTCTATATTGCGCACTTGTCATAAAAAATTGACAGACTTTCGCCGGGAAATGGCAGAGAAATTTCAAAGTTTAGAAAAAACTGGGTTGAGGCTTCCTGACTGCTCTCACGCAAACCGTGGCTGTCTGTACACACCTCTTTGGGGTACTCCTGAGTTGTGCGCATGCTCAGTTATTCGGACTGTCGTTAACGCACCGCAGTTTGGCTCGGCAATTTGGTCAAAGTGTGGTCCAAACGTCGGCAAATTTGGAGGTCGAAAAATGTTCCGACGAACTTCCAATTTTGCATGCCCTAAACTCTCTATATTGCGCACTTGTCATAAACAATTGACAGACTTTCGCCGGGAAATGGCAGAGAAATTTCAAAGTTTAGAAAAAACTGGGTTGAGGCTTCCTGACTGCTCTCACGCAAACCGTGGCTGTCTGTACACACCTCTTTGGGGTACTCCTGAGTTGTGCGCATGCTCAGTCATTCGGACTGTCGTTAACGCACCGCAGTTTGGCTCGGCAATTTGGTCAAAGTGTGGTCCAAACGTCGGCAAATTTGGAGGTCGAAAAATGTTCCGACGAACTTCAAATTTTGCATGCCCTAAACTCTCTATATTGCGCACTTGTCATAAAAAATTGACAGACTTTCGCCGGGAAATGGCAGAGAAATTTCAAAGTTTAGAAAAAACTGGGTTGAGGCTTCCTGACTGCTCTCACGCAAACCGTGGCTGTCTGTACACACCTCTTTGGGGTACTCCTGAGTTGTGCGCATGCTCAGTCATTCGGACTGTCGTTAACGCACCGCAGTTTGGCTCGGCAATTTGGTCAAAGTGTGGTCCAAACGTCGGCAAATTTGGAGGTCGAAAAATGTTCCGACGAACTTCAAATTTTGCATGCCCTAAACTCTCTATATTGCGCACTTGTCATAAAAAATTGACAGACTTTCGCCGGAAATGGCAGAGAAATTTCAAAGTTTAGAAAAAAACTGGGTTGAGGCTTCCTGACTGCTCTCACGCAAACCGTGGCTGTCTGTACACACCTCTTTGGGGTACTCCTGAGTTGTGCGCATGCTCAGTCATTTGGACTGTCGTTAACGCACCGCAGTTTGGCTCGGCAATTTGGTCAAAGTGTGGTCCAAACGTCGGCAAATTTGGAGGTCGAAAAATGTTCCGACGAACTTCAAATTTTGCATGCCCTAAACTCTCTATATTGCGCACTTGTCATAAAAAATTGACAGACTTTCGCCGGGAAATGGCAGAGAAATTTCAAAGTTTAGAAAAAACTGGGTTGAGGCTTCCTGACTGCTCTCACGCAAACCGTGGCTGTCTGTACACACCTCTTTGGGGTACTCCTGAGTTGTGCGCATGCTCAGTCATTCGGACTGTCGTTAACGCACCGCAGTTTGGCTCGGCAATTTGGTCAAAGTGTGGTCCAAACGTCGGCAAATTTGGAGGTCGAAAAATGTTCCGACGAACCTCAAATTTTGCATGCCCTAAACTCTCTATATTGCGCACTTGTCATAAAAAATTGACAGACTTTCGCCGGGAAATGGCAGAGAAATTTCAAAGTTTAGAAAAAACTGGGTTGAGGCTTCCTGACTGCTCTCACGCAAACCGTGGCTGTCTGTACACACCTCTTTGGGGTACTCCTGAGTTGTGCGCATGCTCAGTTATTCGGACTGTCGTTAACGCACCGCAGTTTGGCTCGGCAATTTGGTCAAAGTGTGGTCCAAACGTCGGCAAATTTGGAGGTCGAAAAATGTTCCGACGAACTTCCAATTTTGCATGCCCTAAACTCTCTATATTGCGCACTTGTCATAAACAATTTACAGACTTTCGCCGGGAAATGGCAGAGAAATTTCAAAGTTTAGAAAAAACTGGGTTGAGGCTTCCTGACTGCTCTCACGCAAACCGTGGCTGTCTGTACACACCTCTTTGGGGTACTCCTGAGTTGTGCGCATGCTCAGTCATTCGGACTGTCGTTAACGCACCGCAGTTTGGCTCGGCAATTTGGTCAAAGTGTGGTCCAAACGTCGGCAAATTTGGAGGTCGAAAAATGTTCCGACGAACTTCAAATTTTGCATGCCCTAAACTCTCTATATTGCGCACTTGTCATAAAAAATTGACAGACTTTCGCCGGAAATGGCAGAGAAATTTCAAAGTTTAGAAAAAACTGGGTTGAGGCTTCCTGACTGCTCTCACGCAAACCGTGGCTGTCTGTACACACCTCTTTGGGGTACTCCTGAGTTGTGCGCATGCTCAGTCATTCGGACTGTCGTTAACGCACCGCAGTTTGGCTCGGCAATTTGGTCAAAGTGTGGTCCAAACGTCGGCAAATTTGGAGGTCGAAAAATGTTCCGACGAACTTCAAATTTTGCATGCCCTAAACTCTCTATATTGCGCACTTGTCATAAAAAATTGACAGACTTTCGCCGGGAAATGGCAGAGAAATTTCAAAGTTTAGAAAAAACTGGGTTGAGGCTTCCTGACTGCTCTCACGCAAACCGTGGCTGTCTGTACACACCTCTTTGGGGTACTCCTGAGTTGTGCGCATGCTCAGTCATTCGGACTGTCGTTAACGCACCGCAGTTTGGCTCGGCAATTTGGTCAAAGTGTGGTCCAAACGTCGGCAAATTTGGAGGTCGAAAAATGTTCCGACGAACTTCAAATTTTGCATGCCCTAAACTCTCTATATTGCGCACTTGTCATAAAAAATTGACAGACTTTCGCCGGGAAATGGCAGAGAAATTTCAAAGTTTAGAAAAAACTGGGTTGAGGCTTCCTGACTGCTCTCACGCAAACCGTGGCTGTCTGTACACACCTCTTTGGGGTACTCCTGAGTTGTGCGCATGCTCAGTCATTCGGACTGTCGTTAACGCACCGCAGTTTGGCTCGGCAATTTGGTCAAAGTGTGGTCCAAACGTCGGCAAATTTGGAGGTCGAAAAATGTTCCGACGAACTTCAAATTTTGCATGCCCTAAACTCTCTATATTGCGCACTTGTCATAAACAATTGACAGACTTTCGCCGGGAAATGGCAGAGAAATTTCAAAGTTTAGAAAAAACTGGGTTGAGGCTTCCTGACTGCTCTCACGCAAACCGTGGCTGTCTGTACACACCTCTTTGGGGTACTCCTGAGTTGTGCGCATGCTCAGTCATTCGGACTGTCGTTAACGCACCGCAGTTTGGCTCGGCAATTTGGTCAAAGTGTGGTCCAAACGTCGGCAAATTTGGAGGTCGAAAAATGTTCCGACGAACTTCAAATTTTGCATGCCCTAAACTCTCTATATTGCGCACTTGTCATAAACAATTGACAGACTTTCGCCGGGAAATGGCAGAGAAATTTCAAAGTTTAGAAAAAACTGGGTTGAGGCTTCCTGACTGCTCTCACGCAAACCGTGGCTGTCTGTACACACCTCTTTGGGGTACTCCTGAGTTGTGCGCATGCTCAGTCATTCGGACTGTCGTTAACGCACCGCAGTTTGGCTCGGCAATTTGGTCAAAGTGTGGTCCAAACGTCGGCAAATTTGGAGGTCGAAAAATGTTCCGACGAACTTCAAATTTTGCATGCCCTAAACTCTCTATATTGCGCACTTGTCATAAAAAATTGACAGACTTTCGCCGGGAAATGGCAGAGAAATTTCAAAGTTTAGAAAAAACTGGGTTGAGGCTTCCTGACTGCTCTCACGCAAACCGTGGCTGTCTGTACACACCTCTTTGGGGTACTCCTGAGTTGTGCGCATGCTCAGTCATTCGGACTGTCGTTAACGCACCGCAGTTTGGCTCGGCAATTTGGTCAAAGTGTGGTCCAAACGTCGGCAAATTTGGAGGTCGAAAAATGTTCCGACGAACTTCAAATTTTGCATGCCCTAAACTCTCTATATTGCGCACTTGTCATAAAAAATTGACAGACTTTCGCCGGGAAATGGCAGAGAAATTTCAAAGTTTAGAAAAAACTGGGTTGAGGCTTCCTGACTGCTCTCACGCAAACCGTGGCTGTCTGTACACACCTCTTTGGGGTACTCCTGAGTTGTGCGCATGCTCAGTCATTCGGACTGTCGTTAACGCACCGCAGTTTGGCTCGGCAATTTGGTCAAAGTGTGGTCCAAACGTCGGCAAATTTGGAGGTCGAAAAATGTTCCGACGAACTTCAAATTTTGCATGCCCTAAACTCTCTATATTGCGCACTTGTCATAAAAAATTGACAGACTTTCGCCGGGAAATGGCAGAGAAATTTCAAAGTTTAGAAAAAACTGGGTTGAGGCTTCCTGACTGCTCTCACGCAAACCGTGGCTGTCTGTACACACCTCTTTGGGGTACTCCTGAGTTGTGCGCATGCTCAGTCATTCGGACTGTCGTTAACGCACCGCAGTTTGGCTCGGCAATTTGGTCAAAGTGTGGTCCAAACGTCGGCAAATTTGGAGGTCGAAAAATGTTCCGACGAACTTCAAATTTTGCATGCCCTAAACTCTCTATATTGCGCACTTGTCATAAAAAATTGACAGACTTTCGCCGGGAAATGGCAGAGAAATTTCAAAGTTTAGAAAAAACTGGGTTGAGGCTTCCTGACTGCTCTCACGCAAACCGTGGCTGTCTGTACACACCTCTTTGGGGTACTCCTGAGTTGTGCGCATGCTCAGTCATTCGGACTGTCGTTAACGCACCGCAGTTTGGCTCGGCAATTTGGTCAAAGTGTGGTCCAAACGTCGGCAAATTTGGAGGTCGAAAAATGTTCCGACGAACTTCAAATTTTGCATGCCCTAAACTCTCTATATTGCGCACTTGTCATAAAAAATTGACAGACTTTCGCCGGGAAATGGCAGAGAAATTTCAAAGTTTAGAAAAAACTGGGTTGAGGCTTCCTGACTGCTCTCACGCAAACCGTGGCTGTCTGTACACACCTCTTTGGGGTACTCCTGAGTTGTGCGCATGCTCAGTCATTCGGACTGTCGTTAACGCACCGCAGTTTGGCTCGGCAATTTGGTCAAAGTGTGGTCCAAACGTCGGCAAATTTGGAGGTCGAAAAATGTTCCGACGAACTTCAAATTTTGCATGCCCTAAACTCTCTATATTGCGCACTTGTCATAAAAAATTGACAGACTTTCGCCGGGAAATGGCAGAGAAATTTCAAAGTTTAGAAAAAACTGGGTTGAGGCTTCCTGACTGCTCTCACGCAAACCGTGGCTGTCTGTACACACCTCTTTGGGGTACTCCTGAGTTGTGCGCATGCTCAGTCATTCGGACTGTCGTTAACGCACCGCAGTTTGGCTCGGCAATTTGGTCAAAGTGTGGTCCAAACGTCGGCAAATTTGGAGGTCGAAAAATGTTCCGACGAACTTCAAATTTTGCATGCCCTAAACTCTCTATATTGCGCACTTGTCATAAAAAATTGACAGACTTTCGCAGGGAAATGGCAGAGAAATTTCAAAGTTTAGAAAACAACTGGGTTGAGGCTTCCTGACTGCTCTCACGCAAACCGTGGCTGTCTGTACACACCTCTTTGGGGTACTCCTGAGTTGTGCGCATGCTCAGTCATTCGGACTGTCGTTAACGCACCGCAGTTTGGCTCGGCAATTTGGTCAAAGTGTGGTCCAAACGTCGGCAAATTTGGAGGTCGAAAAATGTTCCGACGAACTTCAAATTTTGCATGCCCTAAACTCTCTATATTGCGCACTTGTCAATAAAAAATTGACAGACTTTCGCCGGGAAATGGCAGAGAAATTTCAAAGTTTAGAAAAAACTGGGTTGAGGCTTCCTGACTGCTCTCACGCAAACCGTGGCTGTCTGTACACACCTCTTTGGGGTACTCCTGAGTTGTGCGCATGCTCAGTCATTCGGACTGTCGTTAACGCACCGCAGTTTGGCTCGGCAATTTGGTCAAAGTGTGGTCCAAACGTCGGCAAATTTGGAGGTCGAAAAATGTTCCGACGAACTTCAAATTTTGCATGCCCTAAACTCTCTATATTGCGCACTTGTCATAAAAAATTGACAGACTTTCGCCGGGAAATGGCAGAGAAATTTCAAAGTTTAGAAAAAACTGGGTTGAGGCTTCCTGACTGCTCTCACGCAAACCGTGGCTGTCTGTACACACCTCTTTGGGGTACTCCTGAGTTGTGCGCATGCTCAGTCATTCGGACTGTCGTTAACGCACCGCAGTTTGGCTCGGCAATTTGGTCAAAGTGTGGTCCAAACGTCGGCAAATTTGGAGGTCGAAAAATGTTCCGACGAACTTCAAATTTTGCATGCCCTAAACTCTCTATATTGCGCACTTGTCATAAAAAATTGACAGACTTTCGCCGGGAAATGGCAGAGAAATTTCAAAGTTTAGAAAAAACTGGGTTGAGGCTTCCTGACTGCTCTCACGCAAACCGTGGCTGTCTGTACACACCTCTTTGGGGTACTCCTGAGTTGTGCGCATGCTCAGTCATTCGGACTGTCGTTAACGCACCGCAGTTTGGCTCGGCAATTTGGTCAAAGTGTGGTCCAAACGTCGGCAAATTTGGAGGTCGAAAAATGTTCCGACGAACTTCAAATTTTGCATGCCCTAAACTCTCTATATTGCGCACTTGTCATAAAAAATTGACAGACTTTCGCCGGGAAATGGCAGAGAAATTTCAAAGTTTAGAAAAAACTGGGTTGAGGCTTCCTGACTGCTCTCACGCAAACCGTGGCTGTCTGTACACACCTCTTTGGGGTACTCCTGAGTTGTGCGCATGCTCAGTCATTCGGACTGTCGTTAACGCACCGCAGTTTGGCTCGGCAATTTGGTCAAAGTGTGGTCCAAACGTCGGCAAATTTGGAGGTCGAAAAATGTTCCGACGAACTTCAAATTTTGCATGCCCTAAACTCTCTATATTGCGCACTTGTCATAAAAAATTGACAGACTTTCGCCGGGAAATGGCAGAGAAATTTCAAAGTTTAGAAAAAACTGGGTTGAGGCTTCCTGACTGCTCTCACGCAAACCGTGGCTGTCTGTACACACCTCTTTGGGGTACTCCTGAGTTGTGCGCATGCTCAGTCATTCGGACTGTCGTTAACGCACCGCAGTTTGGCTCGGCAATTTGGTCAAAGTGTGGTCCAAACGTCGGCAAATTTGGAGGTCGAAAAATGTTCCGACGAACTTCAAATTTTGCATGCCCTAAACTCTCTATATTGCGCACTTGTCATAAAAAATTGACAGACTTTCGCCGGGAAATGGCAGAGAAATTTCAAAGTTTAGAAAAAACTGGGTTGAGGCTTCCTGACTGCTCTCACGCAAACCGTGGCTGTCTGTACACACCTCTTTGGGGTACTCCTGAGTTGTGCGCATGCTCAGTCATTCGGACTGTCGTTAACGCACCGCAGTTTGGCTCGGCAATTTGGTCAAAGTGTGGTCCAAACGTCGGCAAATTTGGAGGTCGAAAAATGTTCCGACGAACTTCAAATTTTGCATGCCCTAAACTCTCTATATTGCGCACTTGTCATAAAAAATTGACAGACTTTCGCCGGGAAATGGCAGAGAAATTTCAAAGTTTAGAAAAAACTGGGTTGAGGCTTCCTGACTGCTCTCACGCAAACCGTGGCTGTCTGTACACACCTCTTTGGGGTACTCCTGAGTTGTGCGCATGCTCAGTCATTCGGACTGTCGTTAACGCACCGCAGTTTGGCTCGGCAATTTGGTCAAAGTGTGGTCCAAACGTCGGCAAATTTGGAGGTCGAAAAATGTTCCGACGAACTTCAAATTTTGCATGCCCTAAACTCTCTATATTGCGCACTTGTCATAAAAAATTGACAGACTTTCGCCGGGAAATGGCAGAGAAATTTCAAAGTTTAGAAAAAAACTGGGTTGAGGCTTCCTGACTGCTCTCACGCAAACCGTGGCTGTCTGTACACACCTCTTTGGGGTACTCCTGAGTTGTGCGCATGCTCAGTCATTCGGACTGTCGTTAACGCACCGCAGTTTGGCTCGGCAATTTGGTCAAAGTGTGGTCCAAACGTCGGCAAATTTGGAGGTCGAAAAATGTTCCGACGAACTTCAAATTTTGCATGCCCTAAACTCTCTATATTGCGCACTTGTCATAAAAAATTGACAGACTTTCGCCGGGAAATGGCAGAGAAATTTCAAAGTTTAGAAAAAACTGGGTTGAGGCTTCCTGACTGCTCTCACGCAAACCGTGGCTGTCTGTACACACCTCTTTGGGGTACTCCTGAGTTGTGCGCATGCTCAGTCATTCGGACTGTCGTTAACGCACCGCAGTTTGGCTCGGCAATTTGGTCAAAGTGTGGTCCAAACGTCGGCAAATTTGGAGGTCGAAAAATGTTCCGACGAACTTCAAATTTTGCATGCCCTAAACTCTCTATATTGCGCACTTGTCATAAAAAATTGACAGACTTTCGCCGGGAAATGGCAGAGAAATTTCAAAGTTTAGAAAAAAACTGGGTTGAGGCTTCCTGACTGCTCTCACGCAAACCGTGGCTGTCTGTACACACCTCTTTGGGGTACTCCTGAGTTGTGCGCATGCTCAGTCATTCGGACTGTCGTTAACGCACCGCAGTTTGGCTCGGCAATTTGGTCAAAGTGTGGTCCAAACGTCGGCAAATTTGGAGGTCGAAAAATGTTCCGACGAACTTCAAATTTTGCATGCCCTAAACTCTCTATATTGCGCACTTGTCATAAAAAATTGACAGACTTTCGCCGGGAAATGGCAGAGAAATTTCAAAGTTTAGAAAAAAACTGGGTTGAGGCTTCCTGACTGCTCTCACGCAAACCGTGGCTGTCTGTACACACCTCTTTGGGGTACTCCTGAGTTGTGCGCATGCTCAGTCATTCGGACTGTCGTTAACGCACCGCAGTTTGGCTCGGCAATTTGGTCAAAGTGTGGTCCAAACGTCGGCAAATTTGGAGGTCGAAAAATGTTCCGACGAACTTCAAATTTTGCATGCCCTAAACTCTCTATATTGCGCACTTGTCATAAAAAATTGACAGACTTTCGCCGGGAAATGGCAGAGAAATTTCAAAGTTTAGAAAAAACTGGGTTGAGGCTTCCTGACTGCTCTCACGCAAACCGTGGCTGTCTGTACACACCTCTTTGGGGTACTCCTGAGTTGTGCGCATGCTCAGTCATTCGGACTGTCGTTAACGCACCGCAGTTTGGCTCGGCAATTTGGTCAAAGTGTGGTCCAAACGTCGGCAAATTTGGAGGTCGAAAAATGTTCCGACGAACTTCAAATTTTGCATGCCCTAAACTCTCTATATTGCGCACTTGTCATAAAAAATTGACAGACTTTCGCCGGGAAATGGCAGAGAAATTTCAAAGTTTAGAAAAAACTGGGTTGAGGCTTCCTGACTGCTCTCACGCAAACCGTGGCTGTCTGTACACACCTCTTTGGGGTACTCCTGAGTTGTGCGCATGCTCAGTCATTCGGACTGTCGTTAACGCACCGCAGTTTGGCTCGGCAATTTGGTCAAAGTGTGGTCCAAACGTCGGCAAATTTGGAGGTCGAAAAATGTTCCGACGAACTTCAAATTTTGCATGCCCTAAACTCTCTATATTGCGCACTTGTCATAAAAAATTGACAGACTTTCGCCGGGAAATGGCAGAGAAATTTCAAAGTTTAGAAAAAAACTGGGTTGAGGCTTCCTGACTGCTCTCACGCAAACCGTGGCTGTCTGTACACACCTCTTTGGGGTACTCCTGAGTTGTGCGCATGCTCAGTCATTCGGACTGTCGTTAACGCACCGCAGTTTGGCTCGGCAATTTGGTCAAAGTGTGGTCCAAACGTCGGCAAATTTGGAGGTCGAAAAATGTTCCGACGAACTTCAAATTTTGCATGCCCTAAACTCTCTATATTGCGCACTTGTCATAAAAAATTGACAGACTTTCGCCGGGAAATGGCAGAGAAATTTCAAAGTTTAGAAAAAAACTGGGTTGAGGCTTCCTGACTGCTCTCACGCAAACCGTGGCTGTCTGTACACACCTCTTTGGGGTACTCCTGAGTTGTGCGCATGCTCAGTCATTCGGACTGTCGTTAACGCACCGCAGTTTGGCTCGGCAATTTGGTCAAAGTGTGGTCCAAACGTCGGCAAATTTGGAGGTCGAAAAATGTTCCGACGAACTTCAAATTTTGCATGCCCTAAACTCTCTATATTGCGCACTTGTCATAAAAAATTGACAGACTTTCGCCGGAAATGGCAGAGAAATTTCAAAGTTTAGAAAAAACTGGGTTGAGGCTTCCTGACTGCTCTCACGCAAACCGTGGCTGTCTGTACACACCTCTTTGGGGTACTCCTGAGTTGTGCGCATGCTCAGTCATTCGGACTGTCGTTAACGCACCGCAGTTTGGCTCGGCAATTTGGTCAAAGTGTGGTCCAAACGTCGGCAAATTTGGAGGTCGAAAAATGTTCCGACGAACTTCAAATTTTGCATGCCCTAAACTCTCTATATTGCGCACTTGTCATAAAAAATTGACAGACTTTCGCCGGGAAATGGCAGAGAAATTTCAAAGTTTAGAAAAAACTGGGTTGAGGCTTCCTGACTGCTCTCACGCAAACCGTGGCTGTCTGTACACACCTCTTTGGGGTACTCCTGAGTTGTGCGCATGCTCAGTCATTCGGACTGTCGTTAACGCACCGCAGTTTGGCTCGGCAATTTGGTCAAAGTGTGGTCCAAACGTCGGCAAATTTGGAGGTCGAAAAATGTTCCGACGAACTTCAAATTTTGCATGCCCTAAACTCTCTATATTGCGCACTTGTCATAAAAAATTGACAGACTTTCGCCGGGAAATGGCAGAGAAATTTCAAAGTTTAGAAAAAAACTGGGTTGAGGCTTCCTGACTGCTCTCACGCAAACCGTGGCTGTCTGTACACACCTCTTTGGGGTACTCCTGAGTTGTGCGCATGCTCAGTCATTCGGACTGTCGTTAACGCACCGCAGTTTGGCTCGGCAATTTGGTCAAAGTGTGGTCCAAACGTCGGCAAATTTGGAGGTCGAAAAATGTTCCGACGAACTTCAAATTTTGCATGCCCTAAACTCTCTATATTGCGCACTTGTCATAAAAAATTGACAGACTTTCGCCGGGAAATGGCAGAGAAATTTCAAAGTTTAGAAAAAAACTGGGTTGAGGCTTCCTGACTGCTCTCACGCAAACCGTGGCTGTCTGTACACACCTCTTTGGGGTACTCCTGAGTTGTGCGCATGCTCAGTCATTCGGACTGTCGTTAACGCACCGCAGTTTGGCTCGGCAATTTGGTCAAAGTGTGGTCCAAACGTCGGCAAATTTGGAGGTCGAAAAATGTTCCGACGAACTTCAAATTTTGCATGCCCTAAACTCTCTATATTGCGCACTTGTCATAAAAAATTGACAGACTTTCGCCGGGAAATGGCAGAGAAATTTCAAAGTTTAGAAAAAAACTGGGTTGAGGCTTCCTGACTGCTCTCACGCAAACCGTGGCTGTCTGTACACACCTCTTTGGGGTACTCCTGAGTTGTGCGCATGCTCAGTCATTCGGACTGTCGTTAACGCACCGCAGTTTGGCTCGGCAATTTGGTCAAAGTGTGGTCCAAACGTCGGCAAATTTGGAGGTCGAAAAATGTTCCGACGAACTTCAAATTTTGCATGCCCTAAACTCTCTATATTGCGCACTTGTCATAAAAAATTGACAGACTTTCGCCGGGAAATGGCAGAGAAATTTCAAAGTTTAGAAAAAACTGGGTTGAGGCTTCCTGACCGCTCTCACGCAAACCGTGGCTGTCTGTACACACCTCTTTGGGGTACTCCTGAGTTGTGCGCATGCTCAGTCATTCGGACTGTCGTTAACGCACCGCAGTTTGGCTCGGCAATTTGGTCAAAGTGTGGTCCAAACGTCGGCAAATTTGGAGGTCGAAAAATGTTCCGACGAACTTCAAATTTTGCATGCCCTAAACTCTCTATATTGCGCACTTGTCATAAAAAATTGACAGACTTTCGCCGGGAAATGGCAGAGAAATTTCAAAGTTTAGAAAAAAACTGGGTTGAGGCTTCCTGACTGCTCTCACGCAAACCGTGGCTGTCTGTACACACCTCTTTGGGGTACTCCTGAGTTGTGCGCATGCTCAGTCATTCGGACTGTCGTTAACGCACCGCAGTTTGGCTCGGCAATTTGGTCAAAGTGTGGTCCAAACGTCGGCAAATTTGGAGGTCGAAAAATGTTCCGACGAACTTCAAATTTTGCATGCCCTAAACTCTCTATATTGCGCACTTGTCATAAAAAATTGACAGACTTTCGCCGGGAAATGGCAGAGAAATTTCAAAGTTTAGAAAAAAACTGGGTTGAGGCTTCCTGACTGCTCTCACGCAAACCGTGGCTGTCTGTACACACCTCTTTGGGGTACTCCTGAGTTGTGCGCATGCTCAGTCATTCGGACTGTCGTTAACGCACCGCAGTTTGGCTCGGCAATTTGGTCAAAGTGTGGTCCAAACGTCGGCAAATTTGGAGGTCGAAAAATGTTCCGACGAACTTCAAATTTTGCATGCCCTAAACTCTCTATATTGCGCACTTGTCATAAAAAATTGACAGACTTTCGCCGGGAAATGGCAGAGAAATTTCAAAGTTTAGAAAAAAACTGGGTTGAGGCTTCCTGACTGCTCTCACGCAAACCGTGGCTGTCTGTACACACCTCTTTGGGGTACTCCTGAGTTGTGCGCATGCTCAGTCATTCGGACTGTCGTTAACGCACCGCAGTTTGGCTCGGCAATTTGGTCAAAGTGTGGTCCAAACGTCGGCAAATTTGGAGGTCGAAAAATGTTCCGACGAACTTCAAATTTTGCATGCCCTAAACTCTCTATATTGCGCACTTGTCATAAAAAATTGACAGACTTTCGCCGGGGAAATGGCAGAGAAATTTCAAAGTTTAGAAAAAAACTGGGTTGAGGCTTCCTGACTGCTCTCACGCAAACCGTGGCTGTCTGTACACACCTCTTTGGGGTACTCCTGAGTTGTGCGCATGCTCAGTCATTCGGACTGTCGTTAACGCACCGCAGTTTGGCTCGGCAATTTGGTCAAAGTGTGGTCCAAACGTCGGCAAATTTGGAGGTCGAAAAATGTTCCGACGAACTTCAAATTTTGCATGCCCTAAACTCTCTATATTGCGCACTTGTCATAAAAATTGACAGACTTTCGCCGGGAAATGGCAGAGAAATTTCAAAGTTTAGAAAAAAACTGGGTTGAGGCTTCCTGACTGCTCTCACGCAAACCGTGGCTGTCTGTACACACCTCTTTGGGGTACTCCTGAGTTGTGCGCATGCTCAGTCATTCGGACTGTCGTTAACGCACCGCAGTTTGGCTCGGCAATTTGGTCAAAGTGTGGTCCAAACGTCGGCAAATTTGGAGGTCGAAAAATGTTCCGACGAACTTCAAATTTGCATGCCCTAAACTCTCTATATTGCGCACTTGTCATACAAAATTGACAGACTTTCGCCGGGAAATGGCAGAGAAATTTCAAAGTTTAGAAAAAAACTGGGTTGAGGCTTCCTGACTGCTCTCACGCAAACCGTGGCTGTCTGTACACACCTCTTTGGGGTACTCCTGAGTTGTGCGCATGCTCAGTCATTCGGACTGTCGTTAACGCACCGCAGTTTGGCTCGGCAATTTGGTCAAAGTGTGGTCCAAACGTCGGCAAATTTGGAGGTCGAAAAATGTTCCGACGAACTTCAAATTTTGCATGCCCTAAACTCTCTATATTGCGCACTTGTCATAAAAAATTGACAGACTTTCGCCGGGAAATGGCAGAGAAATTTCAAAGTTTAGAAAAAACTGGGTTGAGGCTTCCTGACTGCTCTCACGCAAACCGTGGCTGTCTGTACACACCTCTTTGGGGTACTCCTGAGTTGTGCGCATGCTCAGTCATTCGGACTGTCGTTAACGCACCGCAGTTTGGCTCGGCAATTTGGTCAAAGTGTGGTCCAAACGTCGGCAAATTTGGAGGTCGAAAAATGTTCCGACGAACTTCAAATTTTGCATGCCCTAAACTCTCTATATTGCGCACTTGTCATAAAAAATTGACAGACTTTCGCCGGGAAATGGCAGAGAAATTTCAAAGTTTAGAAAAAAACTGGGTTGAGGCTTCCTGACTGCTCTCACGCAAACCGTGGCTGTCTGTACACACCTCTTTGGGGTACTCCTGAGTTGTGCGCATGCTCAGTCATTCGGACTGTCGTTAACGCACCGCAGTTTGGCTCGGCAATTTGGTCAAAGTGTGGTCCAAACGTCGGCAAATTTGGAGGTCGAAAAATGTTCCGACGAACTTCAAATTTTGCATGCCCTAAACTCTCTATATTGCGCACTTGTCATAAAAAATTGACAGACTTTCGCCGGGAAATGGCAGAGAAATTTCAAAGTTTAGAAAAAAACTGGGTTGAGGCTTCCTGACTGCTCTCACGCAAACCGTGGCTGTCTGTACACACCTCTTTGGGGTACTCCTGAGTTGTGCGCATGCTCAGTCATTCGGACTGTCGTTAACGCACCGCAGTTTGGCTCGGCAATTTGGTCAAAGTGTGGTCCAAACGTCGGCAAATTTGGAGGTCGAAAAATGTTCCGACGAACTTCAAATTTTGCATGCCCTAAACTCTCTATATTGCGCACTTGTCATAAAAAATTGACAGACTTTCGCCGGGAAATGGCAGAGAAATTTCAAAGTTTAGAAAAAAACTGGGTTGAGGCTTCCTGACTGCTCTCACGCAAACCGTGGCTGTCTGTACACACCTCTTTGGGGTACTCCTGAGTTGTGCGCATGCTCAGTCATTCGGACTGTCGTTAACGCACCGCAGTTTGGCTCGGCAATTTGGTCAAAGTGTGGTCCAAACGTCGGCAAATTTGGAGGTCGAAAAATGTTCCGACGAACTTCAAATTTTGCATGCCCTAAACTCTCTATATTGCGCACTTGTCATAAAAAATTGACAGACTTTCGCCGGGAAATGGCAGAGAAATTTCAAAGTTTAGAAAAAACTGGGTTGAGGCTTCCTGACTGCTCTCACGCAAACCGTGGCTGTCTGTACACACCTCTTTGGGGTACTCCTGAGTTGTGCGCATGCTCAGTCATTCGGACTGTCGTTAACGCACCGCAGTTTGGCTCGGCAATTTGGTCAAAGTGTGGTCCAAACGTCGGCAAATTTGGAGGTCGAAAAATGTTCCGACGAACTTCAAATTTTGCATGCCCTAAACTCTCTATATTGCGCACTTGTCATAAAAAATTGACAGACTTTCGCCGGGAAATGGCAGAGAAATTTCAAAGTTTAGAAAAAAACTGGGTTGAGGCTTCCTGACTGCTCTCACGCAAACCGTGGCTGTCTGTACACACCTCTTTGGGGTACTCCTGAGTTGTGCGCATGCTCAGTCATTCGGACTGTCGTTAACGCACCGCAGTTTGGCTCGGCAATTTGGTCAAAGTGTGGTCCAAACGTCGGCAAATTTGGAGGTCGAAAAATGTTCCGACGAACTTCAAATTTTGCATGCCCTAAACTCTCTATATTGCGCACTTGTCATAAAAAATTGACAGACTTTCGCCGGGAAATGGCAGAGAAATTTCAAAGTTTAGAAAAAAACTGGGTTGAGGCTTCCTGACTGCTCTCACGCAAACCGTGGCTGTCTGTACACACCTCTTTGGGGTACTCCTGAGTTGTGCGCATGCTCAGTCATTCGGACTGTCGTTAACGCACCGCAGTTTGGCTCGGCAATTTGGTCAAAGTGTGGTCCAAACGTCGGCAAATTTGGAGGTCGAAAAATGTTCCGACGAACTTCAAATTTTGCATGCCCTAAACTCTCTATATTGCGCACTTGTCATAAAAAATTGACAGACTTTCGCCGGGAAATGGCAGAGAAATTTCAAAGTTTAGAAAAAACTGGGTTGAGGCTTCCTGACTGCTCTCACGCAAACCGTGGCTGTCTGTACACACCTCTTTGGGGTACTCCTGAGTTGTGCGCATGCTCAGTCATTCGGACTGTCGTTAACGCACCGCAGTTTGGCTCGGCAATTTGGTCAAAGTGTGGTCCAAACGTCGGCAAATTTGGAGGTCGAAAAATGTTCCGACGAACTTCAAATTTTGCATGCCCTAAACTCTCTATATTGCGCACTTGTCATAAAAAATTGACAGACTTTCGCCGGGAAATGGCAGAGAAATTTCAAAGTTTAGAAAAAACTGGGTTGAGGCTTCCTGACTGCTCTCACGCAAACCGTGGCTGTCTGTACACACCTCTTTGGGGTACTCCTGAGTTGTGCGCATGCTCAGTCATTCGGACTGTCGTTAACGCACCGCAGTTTGGCTCGGCAATTTGGTCAAAGTGTGGTCCAAACGTCGGCAAATTTGGAGGTCGAAAAATGTTCCGACGAACTTCAAATTTTGCATGCCCTAAACTCTCTATATTGCGCACTTGTCATAAAAAATTGACAGACTTTCGCCGGGAAATGGCAGAGAAATTTCAAAGTTTAGAAAAAACTGGGTTGAGGCTTCCTGACTGCTCTCACGCAAACCGTGGCTGTCTGTACACACCTCTTTGGGGTACTCCTGAGTTGTGCGCATGCTCAGTCATTCGGACTGTCGTTAACGCACCGCAGTTTGGCTCGGCAATTTGGTCAAAGTGTGGTCCAAACGTCGGCAAATTTGGAGGTCGAAAAATGTTCCGACGAACTTCAAATTTTGCATGCCCTAAACTCTCTATATTGCGCACTTGTCATAAAAAATTGACAGACTTTCGCCGGGAAATGGCAGAGAAATTTCAAAGTTTAGAAAAAACTGGGTTGAGGCTTCCTGACTGCTCTCACGCAAACCGTGGCTGTCTGTACACACCTCTTTGGGGTACTCCTGAGTTGTGCGCATGCTCAGTCATTCGGACTGTCGTTAACGCACCGCAGTTTGGCTCGGCAATTTGGTCAAAGTGTGGTCCAAACGTCGGCAAATTTGGAGGTCGAAAAATGTTCCGACGAACTTCAAATTTTGCATGCCCTAAACTCTCTATATTGCGCACTTGTCATAAAAATTGACAGACTTTCGCCGGAAATGGCAGAGAAGTTTAGAAAAAACTGGGTTGAGGCTTCCTGACTGCTCTCACGCAAACCGTGGCTGTCTGTACACACCTCTTTGGGGTACTCCTGAGTTGTGCGCATGCTCAGTCATTCGGACTGTCGTTAACGCACCGCAGTTTGGCTCGGCAATTTGGTCAAAGTGTGGTCCAAACGTCGGCAAATTTGGAGGTCGAAAAATGTTCCGACGAACTTCAAATTTTGCATGCCCTAAACTCTCTATATTGCGCACTTGTCATAAAAAATTGACAGACTTTCGCCGGGAAATGGCAGAGAAATTTCAAAGTTTAGAAAAAACTGGGTTGAGGCTTCCTGACTGCTCTCACGCAAACCGTGGCTGTCTGTACACACCTCTTTGGGGTACTCCTGAGTTGTGCGCATGCTCAGTCATTCGGACTGTCGTTAACGCACCGCAGTTTGGCTCGGCAATTTGGTCAAAGTGTGGTCCAAACGTCGGCAAATTTGGAGGTCGAAAAATGTTCCGACGAACTTCAAATTTTGCATGCCCTAAACTCTCTATATTGCGCACTTGTCATAAAAAATTGACAGACTTTCGCCGGGAAATGGCAGAGAAATTTCAAAGTTTAGAAAAAACTGGGTTGAGGCTTCCTGACTGCTCTCACGCAAACCGTGGCTGTCTGTACACACCTCTTTGGGGTACTCCTGAGTTGTGCGCATGCTCAGTCATTCGGACTGTCGTTAACGCACCGCAGTTTGGCTCGGCAATTTGGTCAAAGTGTGGTCCAAACGTCGGCAAATTTGGAGGTCGAAAAATGTTCCGACGAACTTCAAATTTTGCATGCCCTAAACTCTCTATATTGCGCACTTGTCATAAAAAATTGACAGACTTTCGCCGGGAAATGGCAGAGAAATTTCAAAGTTTAGAAAAAACTGGGTTGAGGCTTCCTGACTGCTCTCACGCAAACCGTGGCTGTCTGTACACACCTCTTTGGGGTACTCCTGAGTTGTGCGCATGCTCAGTCATTCGGACTGTCGTTAACGCACCGCAGTTTGGCTCGGCAATTTGGTCAAAGTGTGGTCCAAACGTCGGCAAATTTGGAGGTCGAAAAATGTTCCGACGAACTTCAAATTTTGCATGCCCTAAACTCTCTATATTGCGCACTTGTCATAAAAAATTGACAGACTTTCGCCGGGAAATGGCAGAGAAATTTCAAAGTTTAGAAAAAACTGGGTTGAGGCTTCCTGACTGCTCTCACGCAAACCGTGGCTGTCTGTACACACCTCTTTGGGGTACTCCTGAGTTGTGCGCATGCTCAGTCATTCGGACTGTCGTTAAC
Source organism: Henricia sp. BOLD:AAB3569 (assembly GCA_037783545.1). Taxonomy (NCBI): domain Eukaryota; kingdom Metazoa; phylum Echinodermata; class Asteroidea; order Spinulosida; family Echinasteridae; genus Henricia; species Henricia sp. BOLD:AAB3569. The sequence continues at coordinate 3,881 of JBBELK010001095.1, read as the reverse complement.
GCACCGCAGTTTGGCTCGGCAATTTGGTCAAAGTGTGGTCCAAACGTCGGCAAATTTGGAGGTCGAAAAATGTTCCGACGAACTTCAAATTTTGCATGCCCTAAACTCTCTATATTGCGCACTTGTCATAAAAAATTGACAGACTTTCGCCGGGAAATGGCAGAGAAATTTCAAAGTTTAGAAAAAACTGGGTTGAGGCTTCCTGACTGCTCTCACGCAAACCGTGGCTGTCTGTACACACCTCTTTGGGGTACTCCTGAGTTGTGCGCATGCTCAGTCATTCGGACTGTCGTTAACGCACCGCAGTTTGGCTCGGCAATTTGGTCAAAGTGTGGTCCAAACGTCGGCAAATTTGGAGGTCGAAAAATGTTCCGACGAACTTCAAATTTTGCATGCCCTAAACTCTCTATATTGCGCACTTGTCATAAAAAATTGACAGACTTTCGCCGGGAAATGGCAGAGAAATTTCAAAGTTTAGAAAAAACTGGGTTGAGGCTTCCTGACTGCTCTCACGCAAACCGTGGCTGTCTGTACACACCTCTTTGGGGTACTCCTGAGTTGTGCGCATGCTCAGTCATTCGGACTGTCGTTAACGCACCGCAGTTTGGCTCGGCAATTTGGTCAAAGTGTGGTCCAAACGTCGGCAAATTTGGAGGTCGAAAAATGTTCCGACGAACTTCAAATTTTGCATGCCCTAAACTCTCTATATTGCGCACTTGTCATAAAAAATTGACAGACTTTCGCCGGGAAATGGCAGAGAAATTTCAAAGTTTAGAAAAAACTGGGTTGAGGCTTCCTGACTGCTCTCACGCAAACCGTGGCTGTCTGTACACACCTCTTTGGGGTACTCCTGAGTTGTGCGCATGCTCAGTCATTCGGACTGTCGTTAACGCACCGCAGTTTGGCTCGGCAATTTGGTCAAAGTGTGGTCCAAACGTCGGCAAATTTGGAGGTCGAAAAATGTTCCGACGAACTTCAAATTTTGCATGCCCTAAACTCTCTATATTGCGCACTTGTCATAAAAAATTGACAGACTTTCGCCGGGAAATGGCAGAGAAATTTCAAAGTTTAGAAAAAACTGGGTTGAGGCTTCCTGACTGCTCTCACGCAAACCGTGGCTGTCTGTACACACCTCTTTGGGGTACTCCTGAGTTGTGCGCATGCTCAGTCATTCGGACTGTCGTTAACGCACCGCAGTTTGGCTCGGCAATTTGGTCAAAGTGTGGTCCAAACGTCGGCAAATTTGGAGGTCGAAAAATGTTCCGACGAACTTCAAATTTTGCATGCCCTAAACTCTCTATATTGCGCACTTGTCATAAAAAATTGACAGACTTTCGCCGGGAAATGGCAGAGAAATTTCAAAGTTTAGAAAAAACTGGGTTGAGGCTTCCTGACTGCTCTCACGCAAACCGTGGCTGTCTGTACACACCTCTTTGGGGTACTCCTGAGTTGTGCGCATGCTCAGTCATTCGGACTGTCGTTAACGCACCGCAGTTTGGCTCGGCAATTTGGTCAAAGTGTGGTCCAAACGTCGGCAAATTTGGAGGTCGAAAAATGTTCCGACGAACTTCAAATTTTGCATGCCCTAAACTCTCTATATTGCGCACTTGTCATAAAAAATTGACAGACTTTCGCCGGGAAATGGCAGAGAAATTTCAAAGTTTAGAAAAAACTGGGTTGAGGCTTCCTGACTGCTCTCACGCAAACCGTGGCTGTCTGTACACACCTCTTTGGGGTACTCCTGAGTTGTGCGCATGCTCAGTCATTCGGACTGTCGTTAACGCACCGCAGTTTGGCTCGGCAATTTGGTCAAAGTGTGGTCCAAACGTCGGCAAATTTGGAGGTCGAAAAATGTTCCGACGAACTTCAAATTTTGCATGCCCTAAACTCTCTATATTGCGCACTTGTCATAAAAAATTGACAGACTTTCGCCGGGAAATGGCAGAGAAATTTCAAAGTTTAGAAAAAACTGGGTTGAGGCTTCCTGACTGCTCTCACGCAAACCGTGGCTGTCTGTACACACCTCTTTGGGGTACTCCTGAGTTGTGCGCATGCTCAGTCATTCGGACTGTCGTTAACGCACCGCAGTTTGGCTCGGCAATTTGGTCAAAGTGTGGTCCAAACGTCGGCAAATTTGGAGGTCGAAAAATGTTCCGACGAACTTCAAATTTTGCATGCCCTAAACTCTCTATATTGCGCACTTGTCATAAAAAATTGACAGACTTTCGCCGGGAAATGGCAGAGAAATTTCAAAGTTTAGAAAAAACTGGGTTGAGGCTTCCTGACTGCTCTCACGCAAACCGTGGCTGTCTGTACACACCTCTTTGGGGTACTCCTGAGTTGTGCGCATGCTCAGTCATTCGGACTGTCGTTAACGCACCGCAGTTTGGCTCGGCAATTTGGTCAAAGTGTGGTCCAAACGTCGGCAAATTTGGAGGTCGAAAAATGTTCCGACGAACTTCAAATTTTGCATGCCCTAAACTCTCTATATTGCGCACTTGTCATACAAAATTGACAGACTTTCGCCGGGAAATGGCAGAGAAATTTCAAAGTTTAGAAAAAACTGGGTTGAGGCTTCCTGACTGCTCTCACGCAAACCGTGGCTGTCTGTACACACCTCTTTGGGGTACTCCTGAGTTGTGCGCATGCTCAGTCATTCGGACTGTCGTTAACGCACCGCAGTTTGGCTCGGCAATTTGGTCAAAGTGTGGTCCAAACGTCGGCAAATTTGGAGGTCGAAAAATGTTCCGACGAACTTCAAATTTTGCATGCCCTAAACTCTCTATATTGCGCACTTGTCATAAAAAATTGACAGACTTTCGCCGGGAAATGGCAGAGAAATTTCAAAGTTTAGAAAAAACTGGGTTGAGGCTTCCTGACTGCTCTCACGCAAACCGTGGCTGTCTGTACACACCTCTTTGGGGTACTCCTGAGTTGTGCGCATGCTCAGTCATTCGGACTGTCGTTAACGCACCGCAGTTTGGCTCGGCAATTTGGTCAAAGTGTGGTCCAAACGTCGGCAAATTTGGAGGTCGAAAAATGTTCCGACGAACTTCAAATTTTGCATGCCCTAAACTCTCTATATTGCGCACTTGTCATAAAAAAATTGACAGACTTTCGCCGGGGAAATGGCAGAGAAATTTCAAAGTTTAGAAAAACTGGGTTGAGGCTTCCTGACTGCTCTCACGCAAACCGTGGCTGTCTGTACACACCTCTTTGGGGTACTCCTGAGTTGTGCGCATGCTCAGTCATTCGGACTGTCGTTAACGCACCGCAGTTTGGCTCGGCAATTTGGTCAAAGTGTGGTCCAAACGTCGGCAAATTTGGAGGTCGAAAAATGTTCCGACGAACTTCAAATTTTGCATGCCCTAAACTCTCTATATTGCGCACTTGTCATAAAAAAATTGACAGACTTTCGCCGGGAAATGGCAGAGAAATTTCAAAGTTTAGAAAAAACTGGGTGAGGCTTCCTGACTGCTCTCACGCAAACCGTGGCTGTCTGTACACACCTCTTTGGGGTACTCCTGAGTTGTGCGCATGCTCAGTCATTCGGACTGTCGTTAACGCACCGCAGTTTGGCTCGGCAATTTGGTCAAAGTGTGGTCCAAACGTCGGCAAATTTGGAGGTCGAAAAATGTTCCGACGAACTTCAAATTTTGCATGCCCTAAAACTCTCTATATTGCCGCACTTGTCATAAAAAATTGACAGACTTTCGCCGGGAAATGGCAGAGAAATTTCAAAGTTTAGAAAAAACTGGGTTGAGGCTTCCTGACTGCTCTCACGCAAACCGTGGCTGTCTGTACACACCTCTTTGGGGTACTCCTGAGTTGTGCGCATGCTCAGTCATTCGGACTGTCGTTAACGCACCGCAGTTTGGCTC